>VFXL01000188.1:0-60000 GCA_009761765.1 Phenacoccus solenopsis | reverse complement strand
AGACTCTTCTTGAAAATGCGCAAAAATAGTTTTTTTGTTTTTTCGATAAATTTCAAAATGGCGGATCACTCAAATTTTGAGGGGGGCTGGAGAAGGGGCAAATAGCTCAAATTTTTCGTTTTTGATTTCATATGAAAGAGTGAGTCACGGATACTAACATATCCAAATTTCAGCTTCTTGAGTGCATATTGAGAGGAGTTAGATCAAAAAACGGCTTTTTGAGGAAGTTTTGAGTCATGAAATTTCTTGAATCTTCCATATCTCCCCACCAAATCAAGTTAAAGAGGTCAAATTTTGTGTGTGAGGTTAGTTGGTGACCACAATATGACCTCTTGAATTTGGATCAAAATGGATTCAAAATGGCGGATTATCAAAATTTTGAGTAGAGCTTGAGGAGCCTCAAGTTGGTAAAAATGTAATTAATATGAATTCATATGGTTATTGGGATAAGTTGTATACTATATCCCGAATTCACTTCCATACATGATGTTGGAGGGGGAAGGCGGGGTTACCAACCTAAAATAGTGGTGGGGGTACAGGAGGGGTCGAAAATTTTTTATTGCTGTGTCATATGATAAAATGAGCCCAAGTGACAAACGTATTTTGATTTTAGCTTCCTCAGTGATTTTGGAGGGGAGTTAGAGCAAAAAACGGCTTTTGGAGGGGAAATTGCTGCAGGAAATTTCATGAATCTTCCATATCTCATCACCAAATCGGCCTAGAATGGTCAAACTTTGTGTGTAGGATTAGTTTGTGACCAGAATATAACCTCTTAAATTTGAGTTAAAATGGATCCAAAATGGCGGATTTACAAAATTTGAAGATAATTTGAGGACCCTCAAATAGCTATAATTTGAGAAATATGTGTTCGCATGATTATTTCATGGCAAAAAATACTACATTTGTGCCAAATTGAACTTCTTAAGTGTTTTTGGAAAGGATAGGGTGGGGGTTTTCAGACTTGGTATTGGGTGTGGCCTGTAGTGATGAACGGTTAAGCAAGGTTATTACTAAATTAAAACAAGCCCCAGTTAAAAACTCAGCTCCAGTAATGCGGCATGGCTGCTTACGTTTTTTTTTATTCTAATTATTTAGCATCATGATGCTTTTATGTCCCGTCTTATGCTTATAATTTCATGACTTCTCTTCAGTGAGAAAAATTGACTGTACTCCTTCCCAACCCAAATATTTGCTCAAGTCGCTGTACGGTCTGAATTTTATGTGAAGAGTTCTATTGATATTTTTTCAGTCCTGTTTAATACATAACAAACTACCCATTTTCGTCATTAGAAAAAAAAAAGTTGAGAACGCTCCCACATCGAGCTTTCTCATAGTCCTGAAAGCAAAAAAATAGTCGATTTGCGTTTGGCCTCAGGGTGGGTGGCACTGAATAAGCTGTTATTAAGAAAACTGTGATTACTTGATTCAGCATTCTGTATGGTTGTAAAAGAATATAGATACTTATATGCACATGGTCAAGAGAAATATTCGCACATCTCATTAAAATAATGACACACGAAGGTAAGAATTCGTAGCAGTGGCGCAACCAGAACTTTTTTTTGGAGGGGATTAAAAAAAAGGAGGTTCGAACTCCAGTTGATACCCACCTACTCTCATAAAGTGTAAATATTTTTTGAAAAATTGCAAAATGAATTGTATCATAGATTAACCAGACATAGATAGCCCAAATTTTTCACTCATAGTGTTGAAAAAGGAGCCTGAAAGTTTTTTATTAAGGGTATATTGTACATACACGATTGCATACTGGTTTGCCTGCCAAACGACCATTTTCGTATATCTTTGATTCTCAAATAGTACTTATATATTTCACTTGAAATTTGAAATATACATCTATAATAAGAATTTGAGAAACTTCACAGAAGGTTTTTTTCGATTAAGTGATTATTTGTCAAGAAAAACGTAAAAATAAATCGGCTTTTGAGGAGGTCATATTTCACAGCTTATAACTTTCTTATAAATTGGAATTTGAATTTTTCGTTCTGAACAAATTAAAGAGCAGTTTCTTATCTTCTTCATTTTAAAATTTCAGAAGTTTTCATGAGAATATCACAAAGAATTTTACTCTCAAAAATGTCACTTTTTTAGCGTTATCAATTTTCGTTCCCATATAGATAACATACAGTGCCTGCAAAGTTTGGTTATACTAAAAAAGAACCGTGTATGTGAAATATACCCTTAATATCTAGGATAAAAATTGAGTTAAAGTGTTCGGAAACACCTCATTCGAAAAAGCTTGACGTTTTAGTTTTATATATGATTCAATTTTAAAACATTATTACCATCGATCTGAGTCTTAAGTTATTTTAATAAAACCAATTCATTTTAGAGCGCCCTCTGTGAATGAGCTCCAGTACTAAAACTAAATTCGACTTTTTGCTTAGTTTTTTGCAAATATTTCAAGAAAAAATATAGATGGAAAGTTTACAAGTAGCTCATTCAAAATAGTAGAGCGGATCACCAGCACCAAAGAGGAACCAATGAAATTCACGCACTGTTGTTTAGAGGCATGTTATAAGAGGATACTACATATACTACTATACGCAATTTTCGCCAAATGTTACTCAACAGTTATGCGGTTCTTAGGACGATTCGGTAAGCTGGAGGCTTCGGGTTCGAATCCTTCTCCGGGTGAATTTTTTTTTTATGAATTTTTTGTTAATTTTTTTCAAGTTTTTGATTTTTTTTTTTTAGATATTTATTTCTACAATTTTTACATCATTATTTATTCCACTATTCGAACCTTCAGACTTGGAACTTTCAAACCTACATTCCTGACCTCAAAGTTGGTTTAGGTTAAGTTGTCTTGCGAGTGGGAGGGGCATTTTGCCCCCCCCCCATTCTACTTGACCTCGTTCGTGCCTTCAGTACTCTGAACAAAATTATTACCACCTATTGCGAACCTATTTGAACATACTTGAATTTCATTGGTTGCTCTTTGGTGCTGGCGATCCGTTCGTCAAAAGAGTATGAAATTCTGAATGTGTTTCACTTTTTAAAAATAATTATCTTGATTTACTTTTTGAGATAATTCATAGCAAAATAAAAAAATCATTTTTCAAAATTAATTGCAAAAGTAAATCGATAACAGTAACTTTAGAAAAATTAATCATTTTGCATTTCAATATCTTTAAAATGAGCCATTTGCGAGCCCTCTAGATGAAATATATTGAAATATTGTAGAACAAAACATAATTTTCGAAGATTCCTCGCTAAAATGTTCAAGACCATGTCGGCAGTTAAGCCGATTTGGCGAAGAACATTTTAGGAGCGCCAATTCATTGAAACGATTTCGCCGATATGTTTTAAGTCGTCTCAAGGTTGAAAAAGACCTTTCCAGTGTACTTGTTGTTACAGGAATTCAAACCTACAACAGCACTCAAGATAGAACGACTAAATTTTTTCCCCGTATTTACGCGTACCTATACGTTTAATAATTGATTTTTGAACTTTCGAAGTTTTTTTTTTTGGAGGGGGGTTTTGCCCTCTAGCCCCCCCCCCTTGATTGCACCACTGATTCATAGATAAAAATCAAGGCGTCCGTTAGGTCTTGCCGTATTCCACCCCACTTGCAAGGTTATGGGCGTGCGGCGCACAGTGGGGCCGATTGCAATTCTAGGTGGACAAAAGTCCAAAAAGTGACATTCGATTTTCTGGTTGAAAATGCACTCAAAAGTTGTGTACATCCCTCCTCTATAAAAAACAAAAGCCACAAAAGCCATAACTCAACCGTAGTGGTCATGGGAGGGAGATGAGTAACACAACCTCGTACTTCTTGGCTCAAAATATCCCGCTAATACGAAAACGCTGATGTATGACTAATGATTTCATGGTTTTAAATTGACTTTTGGGGGAATGATATTTTTTCATGAAAATACGTTAAATAATGAATCATTTCACGGTGTTAATTTTTTTTTACAAATCATCATATTTATGTGAGATTTTTTTATTTTCGTATTTTTTTGGTGTTTTTTTACAATTTTTGTTACCTACAAAACCACAGACCTCTTCAGACCTAAAAGTGGCGACGTGGTGTTGTGCACAAAGTGCTCCTTTACACGTCTGTTTTGATTTCAGTTGCGCCAACTTGCGCCGAAAGTAGGTTTTTTAGGATTTTATGTTAAAATTTAGTGTTTTTACACGAAAAATCTCAGTTTTTTTTTTTCTAATTATATTCTTTGCATATATTGTTGAATTATTTATTAATTTTTTTGTTTTTGTTTTTTGTTTTTTTTTTTTGTTTAAATAAAGGGTTTTTAACCACCTTTGGATTTTTCTACTTTCTAAATAACCTATTTTCTCGAAACTGGAGCTTTTGGTGCTCTGAGGAGTTGAATTTCCAATATAATTTTAGCATAAATACATATGACTGAAAAATCAATAATCACTTGTTCGCTTGAAACTCTATTTTCCAAAAATTGGTGTTCTGGGGCTTTTTGAGGAGTTGAATTCCAAAAATGATTCCAAATTTAAATTTAGCAACCTCAAAAATATATTACACAATATAAATGCATTGTGCTTTTTTTGAAGCTCAGTTTTTTGAGAATTGGAGTTTTCGAGACTTTAGGGGCTTTTTGAGGGACTATATTACAAAAAAAATTTCAGATTAGAATTCAGCGACTCGAAAACATATAGTTCAACATGAATGAATAACTTATTCTTTCGAAGCCCAATATTTCAAAAATTTTACTTTGGGGCTTTTGGGGCTTTTCAAGGGGTTGCATTACAAAAAAACTTCAGATTCGAATTCAGCGACCTCAAAAACATCAATTCGATATGCATAAATAATTTATTCCCCTGAAGCCCAATTTTCCAAAAATTTGGGCTTTTGGGGCTTTTTGAGGGGCGGAAGGAAAAAACTAATATCAAATTTGAGTTTAGCGTCTCAAAAAACATAAGGTATGCTTATTTAAAAGTAAAAAAGTTACATTTTCGAATTTTGTCCACCTAGATTTGCAATCGGCCGCCCACTGTGCGGCATCTGCCGTGTCGCGTCAGATCGTCCGCTACACAATACATTACAGGGTTGCCAGACGTACGGATTTATCCGTACATGTACGGATTTTGCTAAAATACGGATTTTTGAAAAAACAACGTTTTTTTTTTCATTAAAAAGGAATTCCCACACAAAAAAAAGGAAAATATTTCAACTAGTACATAAAAAATGAAATTAAAAAAAAATTTCATAATAAGAAGCACAGTTTTATTGCCTGGATGGAGTAATTATATCAAAAAGTTCGCATATTGTATAAATTTTTATCTCTGTTATCCAGGTTTTGTTAGTTCAATGGAAGCGGATAACAAACGGATACCATTTTTCCATTATATAAATAAAAATATAATTTAAAATTTTCGTTTTTTATATTTAAATTATGTAGGACTAGGAATTGATTGAAATAAGAATGTGAAAATTTTATTAAAATATAATAATTTGAATTTTTCAACGTGCCAAGAGCAGACTAATTTTAAATCATTCTGCTAATTTGTATTTCTGGGTTTGGGCTAATTTATTAAAAAAAAAAAAATGAATCAATGATCAATATATTATTGATTTAAAATCATTTAATAACAGTCTTAGTCTCATAAAAATAATTAGAATTGCCGCTGTTACACTTTGAGCTAAACAACTCCTATTTCAGAGATATCTCTGTTTTATGTTGAAAATCGATTGAAAATTGAAATGCAATTTTCAATATAAACCAGAGATAACTCTGAAATAGGAGTACCTAGCAACTGTAATACTAGCCCACACACTATAATGCTTATTAATAGCCATATTACAACCGTACGGATTTTTTGTGCTCCGTACGGATTTTAAATATGTACAGTGTACGGATTTTTGAAATTTTTATCTGGCAACCCTGAATACATATCATCATTCATGTTATGTTGTTCGAAAAAGTCACATCAAACAGGCAATCTGAGCGAAGCGTCTTAGTACATATATAGATATATAGGCACACAACATATTGAAAAAATAGGAAAACATTTCTCGCGAAAGACTAACAAGACTGTAAGACCTTATTTTTTTAAACAAAAATTTAGTAAAATTTTACGACAGTAGTTGGCAATTTTTGGTTTTCTACTCTCCCGCCTCCCCCTCAAAAATGTTCATGGCACGTACCTGTATGTATTATAGATTTTTGAATTATGGTAAAATTTTGTTCTGCTCAGACCTGGGGTGCCTGGAGGGGCAAAATCACTCGAAATTTTCGTTTATGATCTCATATGAAAAAGATAGAACTTTGTATGTGGGGTTATTTGCCAAATAGGTGGAATATCAAAATTTGAGGAGTTCTTCAATTCAAGTGGACAGCACTGATATAAATACGGGTATTAGAAGTTGGAAAAAAAATACTCGGTAAGGGATAGCTCAAATAGAGTATTATAATACAAAATTATCGCCAGAGCTTCAAAATATTTTTTTCATTCTTATTTAATACCCAACAAACTATCCATTTTCATCATCAGAAAAGAATTATGAAGGGGCTCCTACATCGGCCATTCTCACGGCCGTCGAAGTAAAAAAATCATCGATTTGCGTTAACCCTCAAAACGCACACGTGGTGAAATTCACCACCTTAAACATTTAAGGCGCGTTATAGGCAATACGGTAGGCGCTACGTACTCCAACGCTCGAGTGCGAGATTCCTCTTCAGCTTCTTAACACAATACGCTATTCATCGAATTTTTTCTCTCATGTTTGGAGGAGGGAGGTGTGACCAAAGGTTTTTTCTTTTTTAATTTTTTCTTGTGAAAATTAAAATTAAAAAAAAAAATTCCAATACGTTTTGTAAAAAATGGAACCCGATAGTATGTTTTACGATGAATTTATAAAGATAACCCAATTTTTAAGACAATGAAAAATTTTTTACTCATTTTTTTGCGGTAGTTGGTAACACTGCTTTTTTTATTCCACCACTCCTGTAAACTGTCTAGCATGTTGCTGTGTAGCTACGATTTAAGGACATTTTTACCATACCCCGTTATCTGTAGACCTAATAGTGATGCTGTAGCTAATTTTTAATATTTTTCGAGTGTGCATTCAGAGGGTTAAGGCTACATCCTAGGTGGCACTGAATAAGCGTTATTAAGAAAACTATAATTACGTGAAAACATCGGCTCGGCATTCTGGATGACTGTAAAAGAATGTTGATGCTAATATTATATACATTGTTAAGAGAAATATTCGCATATTTCATTTAAATATTAACATAAGAGGGTAGAATTTATAGTGAGGAAATGTTTCAAACCAATTGCACAATGGTACTTACCGATGATATAAAATAGGAATAACACCAAAGTAATATGAATAACTTTCACCATGGCTGATAATTATATAACTTGTATTTAACAGACTTCCTTTGGTTTCTAGAAGTTTCAATGAGATTTGATAAGATCTGAAAATGAACATGCAAGTACCTATGTATACTACTTTGGTTTTGAGAACTGTGATGCAAATTGTTTATTACAATTCAGAAGTAGGTAATAATAACTGAATAAGTATAGATGTAAACTATAATTTAATAAAATTGGAATGTAATGCCATTTATTGAAATTTTATATGGGGCACTTTCAACTCAAAGTAAACTACCTCCTGAAATTTGATCAAAATTTAAGAACCTTTTTTATTCACCCCACTCTAAGGTAAGTTACATACGCCTAAAACCCATTGATATATAATATATATCATGTGTAGGTAAGTATGCAAAAAATATCGTTCGCGGGTATACGGATACACTTTACAATTTAACATTATATGCAATTAACCAATACATGAGTAGGTAATAGGTAGATACTATATACTTATACATAATATAAAAGAATCGAAGACGTGTATAACATTTCCTATAAAAATAGGAGAATGCGCGACCCAAGCTGTAAATTTTCTTTAACACGAAATCATATGGATACCGTGTTAGCTGAAGGTGAGTGTGAGAGAGGGTTGAATGTTGTGTTACTCGTATTAGCGGCGTATTAAAATTTTTTCAAATTTTAAAACGAAAAATACAATTATTAGCCTCTGAAAAGTGGAAAAAATAGATAATATGATACGTTTTTCGTATTTGGCGGTCCACGCTATTTCTAAATCTCAACACAGAATTCGTCAAGTAAATTTACAAGAAAAAACGTTTTTAGGATATTTTAAAAAAGTGATCGTATTTTTTACAATTGAAAATTTCGAATGGCCAAAATTCCACGAAGGAGTGAATCAAAATTGCTCAAAATTTTATCTTAGGTACACCTACAACACTATAAAATCTACCTAGAAGCAAAATAACAAAAAATTTCCATCATTCTGAACGAAATGAAAAATTTGTGAAAAAACGTTTATAAAATGGGTGTGGGATGGGAATAGAGGAGGGTAGAGGTCCAGAAGGGCATGATGGAATAAGATAGTCAAAAATGCCCCCGAGAGCTTTTCGAACGGTTTCTAGGGCGAGGTGGGCCACATAAAAAAAAAATTTTGACCAAAATTTCAGGCTCCAGTTGCGCCTATTTTCGGAGATATAGGCAAAAACAAGTTTTTCGATTAAATTTTTTTTTCTCGCCTTATTATAAAGGTGGAAAGTTGAAATTTTATTTATAGTATCTTGACAATAAAAGGGTTTTTCAGTAATTTTTTCAATTTTTTTCGATCAATTATAAAAGCGTTATGCAGTTTTTAAAATTTCAAACCTCCATTTCTATGGCAAGTTTTCAAGGTGCAATTATGAAAAAATTGCATAAAATGTATCTTTCATCTATTTTTGTTATAATTTTTTAATATTGGTTGTTTTTATGGTGAAATAATTTTTTTCTTCAAATAAACAGACGAATAGGCCAATTGATTGATCATTTCTAGGAGTTCACTTATAAACAAAAACGATGTGTTAGGATAATGTTCAATTTAGGCCAAAAAGAGTCCTGCAAAGATACTTTCATATCGGAAAAGTTGTTAACAATGCCCTCTCTTTATATACTGAATATATGTGATCTAGTACATAAAAAATTAATAATAACACAGACGGGTACACATAGTTATAACACTAGGCATAGCAACGATTTACAAATTACCCAATATAGGACAAAATTTCATCATACGAATATAGATACTATGTCCACAAAAATTTTTAATTCCCTCCCCAGAATATTAAAAAAATTCATTCTAATAAAATTTTTAAAACAAAACTCAGGGAATTCCTGATTGCTGGTGCGTTTTACACGGTGCAACAGTATCTCACAGTAGTGATTTAAAATATCTTATATGTATGGGCCATGTATTAATTATAATTTTAATTATCAAATCATTCTTATTATTTAACTTGAAATTTTTAGTTTATTTTCTTATCTGTTAAACTATTTATTTATTTATTTATCTATTTTTTAATTTTTAAAGACATTGTAATGACTCTATAGAGTATCCTACAAATAAATTATAAAAAAAAAAAAAAAAGTAAACGAAAAAGGAAAAAATATTAGCCTAAGTAATGTTTTAAGCGCGAGAAGATCAGTTAAGCTGTTATGCACTGTTAAGGCGGCGACGCAACGTCGTGTAACGTTCGTTCGGCCTACAGCGCGCATAGTACCGAACCGCTTGGTTTATAGCGCGCTGCAATAGTTTTTATTTTTTTTGACTATGTTGCACCACTCCAAAAATTCTGAAATTTTTATGGTATGTTTGGTGGTGAAAGATACATTTTATGTAATTTTTTCATAATTGCACCTCGAAAACTTGCCATAGAAATGGAGGTTTGAAATTTTAAAAACTGCATAACGCTTTTAAAATTGATCGAAAAAAATTGAAAAAATTACTGAAAAACCCTTTATCAAGATACTATAAATAAAATTTCAACTTACCACCTTTATAAGAAGGCGAAAAAAAATTTTAATCGAAAAACTTGTTTTTGCCTATATCTCCGAAAATACGCGCAACTTGAGCCTGAAATTTTGGTCAAAATTTTTTTTATGTGGCCCACCTTTTGCCCTAGAAACCGTTCGAAAAGCTCTCGGGGGCATTTTCGACTATCTTATCCCATCATGCCCTTTGGTGAAAAATTTTTTCTAGGTTAGGTACATCACCTGAGAGGACCAGGAGCCATAAAATACACGTACTGAACATGAAAAACTGATGCGTTTATCATAACTCATAAGTAACTTTTTTTGTTGTGTTTCAAGCTGATTCTTTTTTAAATACATTTTCTGCGCTGCAAGCCAAATTTTTGTTTTTATTTCAAGTGAATTAAAGCTTGTAATTCAGTCGGCAAAATTTTCACTTTTAAAGTATTTATTCGGCATGCTGTTGTTACACCCCTCAAAAAAAAACTAGTTTCGCAACCTGATTTAGGAACATGTATTATCAATTTATCTAAGAGGAAAATTTTCATTATAATTCGAACTCCAAAGGTGAAAATTCGCTTCATAAATTTTATTTTAATTAAAAACCAAAAAAAAAAAAAAAAAAAACGCAAATGAAAGGACTAAAAATTTTTGTTTTTCCATGAAAAATGCTCATAACATAATACGATAACTTCGTAATGAGAAAACTTCCCTCTTAAGTCAAAGATTTGAAAAATATAGTACCTACTATTATCACTACCCATAGGCCATAACTCTACTACTAGTCCACTTCTTCGCAAATTACAATAAAATTGAGAATAAATGCACATAGGCCATGGTACGTAAAATTAACGAATTTAATGGTGTTGACTAAATCACTTACTTGATTTTGTTCACAGATTACAAAACCACTAAACCAAGCAAAGAAGGTGACCACAACTAGCGTAATGAAAAAGAGTGAGCCTACTGAAAAACAGTCCACGCTACAAAACAGTATAGGTTTTCGTTTATTTCACTTCGTAACATACGTGTAATCCAAATGCGCAAAGAAATCACAAAAATATATTGAAAAACAAGTCGTAAATTTCACATTTATAGTCGCAAATTGAAGTTGAAAAATTACGAAAAAAGAAACGGTACGGTTTTATTCTATTTATTTAGCTGTTCGAGTTGGAACTATTACTCCGTTTCGCAATCGAGGTAGATTCCCCTGGCCCAGTTGTGGTTTTAAACTAGAAAATGGCGTCACATTTCGTATGATACAACGTCTTCACGACTTTTAATGGCTTAAAGAAAGGTTGAAGAAATGAGTACCTAACTACCTATCTAATTGGCATTTTCGTGTTGAAAATTACAATAATCGTTCGTACATCGTTTGTGCATGCCCTTATTTTTTTAGGCCCTTACTCTTCTTAAAGGGAAGCTAGAGGATCGCTAAGTCTCCATAGTGATTTTTCACTTGGAAATGACTTCCTTCCCCTGTGAGCAGGGGCGAAACTAAGGGGGGTATTGAGGGTCAGAGCACCCCCCAATATTTTCACCAACCAAAAATTCGGCAGATTTGATTATTTTTGTCGGCAATTTCAACATCTAAGCTCCGAAAAATAAGTAGAAATAAACAAAAATGATTAAGATATTCGGAGTTTCAGACTCGTTCATCTTTGCCGACTTAATAATTTTGCGTACAACGCAATGCCGAATTATCACTAATTTACCAAGTAGTCATTTCTTCTAATGTTTCCAGTAGCCCAGTGAAATTAGGTTTGTAACCGGGACAAATTGAGGGTCAAAATTTTTCTTCGGAGTCTTGTAACCAATATCCATAACTACCCCTAACTTTTCTCCAAAAATCCCCCTGTTGCTTCTCCCCCAAAATCCACATTTGTCCTCCCAAACTAGTTTTTTGCCCATAACACGCATCCTAATCTAGATACAGAAAAAAAGTCAAATTAAAAAATGAAGCTGATAAATTTCCAATAAAAAATATTATTACACATTTTTCGTCCAATTTGATAGAATAGCGAGAAAATCCCTTGAAACGTACTACTTTCATTGCACATAGGGCCATAGCGCGACGTTTGATATACCTTACCGCGTTACGTTAATGTTTCATGTTCTCATCGCTCAAATGACTACTTGAGTGAACGAATTTTGGTTTTTCTCAAAAATCGATCAGGTATAGCGGTTGATAGTTGTAAAATGACCTCAAAAGAAATTTAAGTCTTTCAAGTTAATATTTATCCTGAATAATTAGGTCAAATTTTGAAAATTTTATGATACATCAAAAAATGTTAAAAAAAATTGTTTTCAACAATTTTCAAATTTTTTGTGTGCAAGGGCGATATGTTGCCTTCTGAACTTCTGAAAAATAATTATTTACTTATTTTTTCAATAATCAGGTGCTTTCAAACTATTTCTAATATATATGAAAAATCCCTATTATTCCTGTACTGTTTTGCATTATATTCGATACTACTCATAATTATACTACAAATAGATCAATTTTCTAGAAAAACCAAAATTTCTCCCACGCCAGTAGTCATTTGCACGATGAGGATATGAAACATTAGCGTAATGCGGTGGAGTATATCAAATGTTGCGCTATGGCCCTAAGTGCAATGAAAGTAGCGGGTTTCAAGGGCGTTTTCTCACGATTGTATCAAGTTGAGCAAAAAATGTGTAATAATATTTTTTGTTGGAAATTTGTTCAGCTTCATTTTTTAATGAGACTTTTTTTCTGTATCTAGATTAGAACGCGTGTTATTGGCAAAAAACAAGTTTTGGGGGCACAAATGTGGATTTTCGGGGAGAAGCAAGGATGTGATTTTTGGGGAAAAGTTCGGTATTATTACGGACACTATTAGCTACAAATTTCGGCAGAAAAATTTTAGCCCTCAATCACTCCACGTTAACACGTGTACTGGACTACAGACTCAGCTTCTCAAAATATCGTTCGATTTCTTCTTCATAATCAGGTAGTTAAAGGCATAGGAGGATAAGAATGGTGAATCTGGCCCGGGGTCCAATTTCGATGAAACTTGGTGGTAGGTAGATAGGTACCCTTTAGAAACTTCCATTGCCAAAGTTTCAGACCCCCGCCCGCGCCCCTCGTTTTTGAGAAATTAATTTTTAATTAAAAAACTAATTCGAATTTTTCTTTTACGCAATATGTAGTTGACTGATTTTATTGAAAATTTAGTATGTTGTACTGTTTCATAGGGGTTCTCTTGGAAAAAATTAGCAACCCCTAAAATGATTTTACCTCCACTAAAAACAGTTTTTGAACTTTATTTTTTTTACCATGATAACGCTTTGGCACAATTATGAAATAGATATTTTTAGATGTTCCCTTGACCCCCGAACCACGTGGAATTTTTTCAGATTTTTCACTCGGGTACACCATGTTGAAAAATGGCTAAAACTGATGATGGTTCCAAAAAAATATCATTAAATGTGAGAAAATCAACTTTATAAGCCTACCGGTAGCTTTTTAAAACAAGAAGAACTGTTTAGTTTTCATCTTTTAAACTGAGCTACATATCTATTTGATTGTTATTTTAATGTATCTTATAAACAAATCGATGTAATCGTTAATTTGTTATAGGAAAAATAGGTATTATTATTCTCACTTTATTGTTTTTTCCATTGCACACGAATACCTACTCAATAAATTGCCGATTGCAGTGATGTAATATAAAAACCTAAGTCGGCAAAAATCATCATTTGAACGCTACTAAGTCGGCAAAATTAAGGGTATTCCACCCCCCCCCCAATATATTACTCTAGTTTCGCCCCTGCCTGTGAGACGTTTCATTAGAAGTTAATCACATATAAACATTTTCTTCATGAACTGAAACTACATTCCTAAGCCAACTTTTATGTTATGAGTTCATTAAAAATTGGACAAAATTGTTTTATACTTGTGACAGTGGCGAGTTGTAATATGTAGTGTTCAGAAAAAATTAGTTATTTGAATAATCACGCTTTATGTATAAATAGCTAGGAATCGTTTAGTAGTTCTTCAGAACAACGAGAAAGGATTTAAAAATTTCAAAGCACGATGAAGTAGAATTAATACTTACACCTTGATCTAGTAAGCTCGAGGGGATTTTCCCTCAAAGCTTCGTTGGTTCAATATCATATTCACTTCATGATGAGGATATACAGAGGAAATGAACGCTCTAATGGGAAAAAAGGGATAGGAAATTGCTGAAAAATCACTCAGATTTATTTATTATGATGAGTAAAACATATTTAGTTACGTACGAGGCTTTTAACAGTGAATGGAAAAAGGACGGATGCGCGGTACAACAAGTTGTAGGTTTAGTACAACATTTTATGCATTAATATCCTATAAACAAATGCTAAAAATACTTGAATAATTTCATAAAAATAAAATATAACAAATAATAACTTGAAAGTTAGTTCAAAATGAAATACAAAATAGGTATTGATATATGTCCATACGCCCAATTTGATGAGTAAGAGTGCCAACTAAACACATTTTATTTTATTTATTATTTTACAAAACTGGAAATTTTTGAATAGCCCTAAATAATTTACTCTTAAATGAATATTTTACGTAATTTTTTTCATCACAGAAAATGAGAATGCTGCTAGAAAAAAAATATTTACAAAAAAATTTCATTTCCGAGACATCTAAGCCTTTTGAAAACTGTTTTAAATGATGCATATCCACACATATATTCAAGGTCAAATATGTTCGATTCGTATGAACGCCGCTCAGTGTCTGACGAAAAGTAGAAGCAATGAAACTACAACTACACGCAACGCGCTTTAACGTTTTCAAACGGGCAAAAATTTTCAATTTGTAAATCGTTGTTTCAGGTTTACCTTCAACTTATGTTTTCGAAATTTTGCACAATTACAATGGTGTATTTTGCAAATGACCATATTAAAAAAAAAACAAAAAAAAAACGAAAATTACTGCGAAATTAAAAATTTTGAAATCTTCTTTTTAGTCCACATTTCCACCAGTTTCAAATAAGGAAGAAGAAACTAGGTACAAGGGTAGGGATAGGTGTTAAGAGAAAAACGTTGAGGTTAAAATACGTCAAAACCGAAATTTGAGCTTTTCTCCCTATATATTAAAATCAAAATGGAATCGGTTTTGAGATGCGCGCGCATCCTGGTTTTAAATAGCAGGTATAAAAGGTATATAAAGGATAGCACATAAATTTAAAGGAAAAAAAGGTTGTAAATTTTAATAAAAGCCTGGTACATGCACAAGGTAAGTCATAAAATTGTTATGAATAGCAGGTATACAAAAGGAAAAAAGGTGATAAATTCAATAAATGCTTCGTACATAGGCAAGAGTAAGAGTAAAGTTGTAAAATTTTTTAAAATGGCAGGTATAAGGTATAAAGGGACTGGTGGAGGTAACAAATAAGAATAAATTGGGTTGTGCAGTTTGGAATGTAGCAGTACTTGTCTGATAAAATAACTTTTTTCTTCATTTAATTTTTATTGCGAGCCCCGAAGGGGCGAGGAGGCACTAGTTATTCATTAAATTAGCATGGAAATTTTTGCAGTACCTAAAATGCGTTGATAAAGTTGCACACTACTCAATACTAGGAGAAAGTCATTTAATTAACAAAATTCTCCAATACTTGAAACTATCAAAACTTTTAAACAAAATTTAAAGGCTACGCTGGCGTAATAGTCTTAGTAATTAAAAACTCAAATATAAATAATTGAAAAAAAAATTTATTATGAATATAAATAATAATTATAATGATTGCATATTTAAAAATAAAATATTAAAAACATTCCTGTCCTTATGTGATAAATATGATAGATTTTCACTCGCAAATAATAGCAAAATAGCTTATTCGCTTATTTTTATCATACAGAGTATTGGACATCGCAGTAATATAAAAATAATAAATATAGGAACTTTCGCAATAATTAAAGAAAAAAAATGCTTATTTTACCAAAGTAGCAATACATAGTGTGTACGCGTGGATGCAATTTTTCTTCTGTAATTCCTTCACACCCAAATGAGAAATGTGCTGAGCGTATACCCTACTCACCCATAATTTTTCACTTCAATTTCAAAAAAAATACCTTCGTATACCTGCCATTTTAAACAATTTTACAACTTTACCCTAGCTCTTGCCTATGTACGAAGCTTTTATTGAAATTTATCACCTTTTTTCCCTTGTATACCTGCTATTTTAAACAATTTTATGACCTTACCATTGTACATGTAAAAAGCTTTTATTAGAATTTACAACCTTTTTTTCCTTTGTAGACGTGCTATCCTCTATATACCTTTTATACCTGCTATTCAAAACAAGGATGCGCGCGCATCTCAAAACCGATTTCATTTTGATTTTAATATATAGAGAGATAAGGTAACTATTATGCAATATATTTTAAAGAACTTATTTTAAAATACTTATTTTAAGGCACTCAACAGTAGCAATACATAGTGTGTAGCGCGTGAATGCAATTTTTTCTCTCTGTAATTTCTTCACACCCAAATGAGAAATGTGCTGAGCGTATACCCTACTCACCCATAATTTTTCACTTCAATTTCAAAAAAATTGTTTTTTTCGTAAATTTTGACCAAGTTTCAAGTTAAAGAGAAAATATCTCGAAAACTTGAGCGACACCACAAATAAAAATACATTTTCCAATATATTTACTTTGTTACGACTAAAATTTATTTAATTGGGATAGGCAAAATACGCGAAATTTTCTCCTCTTGTGATTGCCATACAGAATAAGTCGAAGAGTTTTTCCTAACATCGACGGAGTGTTACTGTAAACATTTGTTAAGAAACCTTTGCTAACATTCGGTCAAAAAATTCTATTGATTTTTCGAAAATGTTATTCGAAAGAGGGAAAAATTTTGCGTGGTTTACCTCTAGCAACTATGGTGTCACTCAAATTTTTGAGATATTTTGTTAGAAAGTTCGAAGCACCTCACCGCTCCTGGGTAAATAAGAAATATGAAATTTTTCAAGAAAAAACCTGTCGTAATTTCTAACTTGTGAGCGATAGGGAAATCATATCAATTTTTTCTTTACGTTAATCAATGGAGGAGAAAATTTTGCATATTCCTAGATTGCGATTCAAGGTTTCAAAAGCTACCCGGGTATGGTTAATTGGTTATATCCATGCATAACTCTGGTAATGTGAGTACTATAATTCATTGAAGGAAGCTTCAGAGGACAACAGAAAAGTCAACTCATTTGAATGTTAAGTTTTGGAGAAATATTGCATGGCCACCCACATCAGTTTTTACTGTTTTTTATCTACTACGTAATAAAATTTACGTAATTTTCGCGGAGGGAAGGAAGCACCTCCTTCATATCTGTACAATGTATCCGTGGTACTAAGGGTATACCCCTTTAATATCAGTAAATTGTAGGAGGCGGTGCACCGTAGGGATAAACTTCAAATCCATATTGTGGAAACCCATGATCATTATCATTATCATCTTGATTATCATGTTGAACACCTCCTACACTATTCCAATAATTTATTACAGCTTCGTCAGGTGATTGGAATCCACCGTCTGTAAGTAAAAAAACATAAATGTATGCCGTAAACTACACAAGCATAGGTAGCAGGCAGTAAGTACGTATATTTATCATTGTATATCTACAGATCGTCGCCTCAGTTTTAAAAGATCATATCTCGATTTTAACGATTTTTCAGGAGAAGGAAAAAACATTTTAGGGTAATGAATGTGAAAGTAAATGGATGGGTTTTATTTTACGCATGAATAAAATCTACAGTATTATACCGTACGTGCCAATGATTACTCACACACCAGCGCAAAAGTGTGTTAAAACTAGTTTTTAAAAATTCAGAAAATAATATCATACGTTTAGAAATGGTCTTTTATTCCCGTTTCTAATTTAATTATGTTACTAAATTAATTAAAAATGTAAATAAAGCCACAATTTTCTGTCATAACATTTATGAAGATTTTTGCGCTTGTGTGTAAGTAATTAATTGCGCACACGGTAGTAGGTATACGAGTACAACATATATTAAACTAAAAAACTGATTCTAAAATATTCACTTATACTTCAAAACATTCAATTGTAACAATAATAGTTTAATGTACGTAAATAAGTGCCACTTACCTTCTGTTTCACCCAAGAGTATTGCATTTAACCCTTGATTTTGATCGCCATACGTTTGATTATATTCCTTTCGTGCATTTTCTGTAAGCAAAGGAGACATTATAAATATATGTAATAAGTGAAACAAGCATACCACGTATGTATCTAGCTATCTACCTTGGGGTAAAGTAAAAAAAGAATGTGATACAATAAGTTAGCTCTGATCAAATCCAAATTTTGATATCCGTCGCGGAGCTAGAAACTCGCTTTATGCGTATTTCAAATGATTGGTATAGAATTTTCTGCGATACTTCATTTTTTTGTTAAAAACCAGTTGATTTATGAAAAAAGTTGTAATAACTGAAGTTAGAGGGCATTAAATTTCCAACCAAACACATATTTTAAAATTATGAGTTATTAAAATTATCTATGAGAAAAAATTAATTCAATGCGGGCAAGCATGCACAATACCCCAATTTTTGTATAATTTAATATTAACAACTTGAGTTATTGAAAAATATTAATTTTTACACAAATATATTTTTTTTTTAATCTTTAATAAAAAACTTTGAAATGGAAATGTATAATGTTAGATATTATTTAATTCTCTATTTTACTACACGATTCAGTATGAGAGTGTAATACAGTTCTCTATGACCACCTTAATAAATCTGAAAATATTACCCTCTTCCTTTCGCCTTTGTTGATCGTGGTAGGCATTTTCTCGTTCTTTATGCAGATTATACCATTCTGAAAGTGAATCACCAATACCCGTTTCCCTGGCGTAACCTAAATGCTGTGAAAGAGGGATGTCCTCCATGGGTTGGAATGCGAGTGAAGTAGCTGCCCCACTAGCACCATCAACGAAATTATCATTCGATGGTTGATATTGTGTTGAAGTAGATCCCCCATCAGATGGAGTTGAATTATTGTTATTCGTTGAAGATTGACTACCTTTTTTCTTTTGGCTCAAACCTGCAAGTACGCGTTTTATTTTTAGCGGAGTTTTCAACTTAAAAACGATAGCTATTACAGCGTACCTGATTTGGGAAGGGAGGTCGAGGAGGGTGAGGCCTTTAAATCTTTGCGTTTCAGATCATTTGTAATCATCTCGTAAATGTCCAACTTTTTCGTATCTCACAAAATAACTTTTTGTTGGTGGGTATAGATGGTCAATCTAAGATCCGATTTTTTTGGATCTCGTTTTCTGCCTTTTTGCATTCTGAGTTATATGTAAATAGCGAATACGCGGAAAACGAGATCCGCTTAAAGTATGTACGATAGAGATCTGTGTGCACGCGGAGTTCATATAGATGGTTCGGACAAACTGAGATCTGGGGTTTGGATCTCATGAGCTCGGATTGCGCATCAGTGGTATGAAACGGATCTCGGATGCCACAGTTGGATATATATATATATATAGGTATGGTACGGTAAAGTCAGCCCCGATCTTGGAAATCCTGTTATCATTCCGAGACCCGATACTACGTTGCAAGACCCCTTTCGGGTCTCATAATGTTTTGTGTGTATATTTGATTGTATATAGCTTTCAGTTCTATACTGACGTTGGGAAGCCCTCGATATGGTGCTATCTTGTGGAGACCTACCTGGGCCTGACAAGGATAGTAATAAATCTGAAGCGTGTCTCGTAAGAACCATTGCATATCTTTTATATGCATGATTTTTGAATTTTTCCTACCCCTTTAAGGATTCCTAATATGTTATTTTCAAGTGATTTCCAAAAATCTCACGCAGGCATCTCTAGTCCTTTAATTAAAATCGGGTCTCGGAACGTTTGCTTAGGTATCTACGGTCCAGGGTCTGATAAGAATAATGGCGGCCTCACGAAGCGATGGTGGGTATTCATAAAATTCAGTCAAAACTTGGTGAGATACTCTTCTTAAAAATCTAAAGAAATAACTTTTTTTATTTTTTTGATAAAATTCAAAATGGCGAATCCTTCAAATTTCGAGGACGGCTGGAAAAAGGGCAAATAACTAAAGTTTTTTGTTTTTGATCTCATATAAGAAAGTGGGTTACGCACCCTAACATATCTAAATTTCAGCTTTTGAAGTGCATTTTGAGGGAAATTAGAGCAAAAAACGGTTTTTTGAGGAAGTTTTGAGTGATGCAATTTCTTGAATCTTCCATATCTTGTCACTAAATCAACATAGAAAACTTTAACTTCGTGTGTGGGGTTAGTTGGTGACCAGCATATGACCTCTTTAATTTAGATCAAAATGGATTCAATATGGCAGATCAAAACTGCTTTTTGAGGAAGTTGTGATTCACAAAATCTTTTCCCTGACGCGTAGCACCAGCGGGTATTCACGAAATTCGCTCAAAACTTGGTGAGAGACTCTTCTTATGAGTGCAAAAAATGACTATTTTGTTTTTTTCGATATAACTCAAAATGGCTGATCACTGAAATTTTGAGGGGAAGGGGAAAAGGGGAAAATAGCTCAAATGTTTCATTGTTAATCTCATATAAAAGAGTAAGCCACGAACACAAACATATCCGAATTTCAGTTTCTTAAGTCTATCCTGAGGGGAGTTACAGCAAAAAACAGCTTTTTGAGGAAGTTTTGAGTCATGAAATTTCTTGAATCTTATATATGTTATCACCAAATTAACTTAGAAAGGTCAAACTTTATGTGTTGAGTTATTTGGTGACGTATCAAAATGAATTCAAAATGGCGGATTATCAAAATTTGAGTAGAGGTTGAGGAGCCTCAAATTAATAAAAATGTAATTAATATGAACTCATATGATTATTAGGGATAAGAAGTATACTATATTCCAAATTCACCTCCATACATGATGTTGGAGGGGAGAAGGAGGAGTTATCCTCCTCAAAATGCGGTGAGGTACACGAGATGTGGAAAATTCTTCATAGCGGTGTCATATGATAGAAAAAAAAGAGCACCAGTGACTAACCTAATCTAATTTTATCCTCCCAAGTGAATGTGGAGGAATGTTTAGAGCAAAAAACGGTTTTGGGAAGGTATTTGGCTGAGGGAAATTTCATCAATCTTCTATATCTCGTAACCAATGTGACCTAGAAAGTTCAAACTTGGTATGCAGAGTTAGTTGATGAATAGAATATGACTTCTTCAACTTGGGTCAAAATAGATCGAAAATGGTGGATTATCAATATTTGAAGATAATTTGAGAAGCCTCAAGTAATTATAGTTTGAGAAATATATGCGTTCATATGATTATTGCACAGGAAGAAATGCTGCATTTGTTCCAAATTCAACTTCTTAAGGGGTTTTGGAAGGGATGGATAGGAGTTTTCACACTTGGTATTGAATGTAGCTTGTAGTCATGAATAGTTTAGCAACATTATTTTATAAACCTGAACAAGCCTCAATTAAAAACTCAGCTCCAGTAATGTTGCATGGCTGCTTCCTTTTTTTTCTTATAAGCACGTATATTGTTACTAGGAAATAATATTTTTCTTAAATTCTTTCTAATAACGAAATTTCTTACCTATGGCGTTCCCCACCAAACGGGCCGCGCTTCTAAGTTTACTGCTGGACTTCCCTGATGGTGCTTTAGCATTCTGTATGACTATAAAAGAAGACATAACACTTATACATTTTAAAGAGAGATACTTATACTTTTCTCTTTCTCATTTAAATATTGAACATGAAAGTAGAAATTCGTAACGAAGAAATGCATCAAGACCAACTGCACAGTACCTACTTACCTAGGATAAGACATAGACATATTCCCAGAATAATTTGATCAACTTTCACCATAGCTGATGATTATTATAACTAGTATATTAAACCGATTGCTTTTGGATTCAGGGAGTTTCGACGAGATTTGATAGGATCTGAAAATGAGCGAGTACATGTAAGTAGATACTTACACTACTTTCGTTGGAAAAATGTTCAATTCAGTTAGCTAACCCAACGTGTTTTTTTTTTACTGAGTTCCTAACTTAGAAACGATAGCTATTATAACCTACCTGATTTCTCTTTTTTTTTTTTAATTTAGTGCAACGTGGCATACCTATGCTGCCAGAGGCATGGTGGAATAATCCGCATGCTTTGGGAAAGTTATTAGTATATAGGGGAAGACTGTATGGGTTGTTGTTGAGAATTTTGGAGAGGGATACAGGGTCCCTAATTGTAGTTCGAAAGGTGGTATAATTGGTGCAGTTAAGAAGTAGATGGACGGCCGTGAGGGGAGTTTGGCAGTTTGAGCATAAGAGGAACGGTTGTGTCTTGAGAAGGTAACTGTGAGTAAAGGAGGTGTGGCCTAAGCGGAATAACATTTTTTTGAATTACTGGCCAACTTTGACTTTGACGGTTCGTTTAGTACGATGGATAGATAAACATAAATCTCATTTTAACGTTGTAAATTTTCGGTATTTTCTGTAACGAAGTCAAGTATCCATGCAATATTTGAAACATGCTGAATAAATGAATTTTACTCTAGTTAGATTGAAATGATTTTACTATTCACGAATAGGTGATATATAACTAGTTATAAATTTATATGAACCAATGCCAAGTTTTTGTATGAGTATCTATCTACCTACACATATTTATTCATTTTTTCACAAATGAAAAAAAAAGATATTGTTTATTTTTTATTTTAAAAGGATTTATTCCATATAATTGTAATTATAAAACATGAAAACTCGTCTCATAAATTTTAATCTAATTAAAAACCAAAAAAATAAAAAATAAAAAACCCAATTTATAGGAGCAAATTTAACATTTTAATTTTTCAAAATGCTCAAGACATAAAATACAAGCTTTCTAAAGAGAAAAAAAGAAATATGAGAATGAGAAAACATTGCTCTTGAATCGAAGAATTGAAAAATGATGCTACATGGACAAAAACAAAATAGTTTTTTCATTATTTGTCAATTTTGTTATAACACCTAATTTGTGAAAATTACATGTGAGTACACGAAATGCTAAATGTCAGAGCAAAATCGGCAAAATTATGTAAAGAATACTTTTTTTTCTGTAATTGCATTATTAGTGTTACTATCTAATAGCCTATAAATCTATTACGTACTTTTCGACTTATTTTTAGGTAACAGAAATTAAAAAAAAAAATGCATATACAATAGATGCTTAAGTGAACAGATACTTATAAAAATTTTAACTTAATTACTTACTTGACTTTGTTCACGAACTAGAATTTTAACCATGTAAAACGGTAAATCAGAATTTAGTTGATTATCAAACGACTACAACCAAAACAATAAGAGTGAGCTAGTAGCTTGAAGAAAATTAGTAAGCCAGCAGTTCACAGTTAGAAACAGTAATTTTTCAAATTTTATTTCGCTTTATAAGAGTTGTACTATCTGCCCCCCCTGACAATCCTCGCTCCCCTCGAATCGCGCCGACGAGCTCCGAAGGCGATCGTCTCATTGTCGTTTCGAAATTCACGAATGTTGCAAGCTTGGGTAAAGAATATATTTCCCTTGCTATTGGGTTTGTTTCAACAATGAAGTAAGGCGAGGCGTAGTAAAACATGCATAATAATTTTTTCAACCAAAAACAACAACAACAATTTATATAATCGTTTAATGTTTTTTTATTTATACATATATTTTTTGGAAAATATTATTATTCTCACATTATGTCTAAGTTTTAAAAAAAAATTGGTTGGCTATACTCTTTCGAAGACATAAGTAATCGCATTTCATTAATATGCAATTTGAAAGAAAATGTATTTCTCCGTATTGCACTTTTCCAGATATTCTATTTCAAATATTTGAATGCTAACTTTTTTTCCACATCGAAATATGTACTTCGAAAACTTTAATTATTCTAGATACAGGTAATACCTATAAGTGAGAAAACTGTTCAAAATTTAATAATTTAATTCTCTATAACATTCTGGTGTCAGCATTCTATCATAATTAATAGAAGTCATATGAGGAGAAAGAGAAAAATAATAAAAAAAAAGAGAGAGTTGAGGCAAAAATGATGAAGCTAATTAAAAATAAAAACAAAAAATTCTCAGCCCATTCTATTACACATAGAGCTGATTTTTTTTAATCTTTAGTTTAAAATATTTGTATCTAGGGAAACATACCTATGAAATTGGAAACTTTTGGTTCTTAAGGTCTCCAAATTGGAAAAATTTTTTGAAATTATAGGTTATTTGCTTTTTTTGTGGTTTGTCAACGAGATAAAAAGTAATCGTGTTAATTTACACGATATCGAAAGAGGATAAAAATCTCTACACTATGTTCTCAAACATTGATGTCCTTGTGCTTCTATGTAGTTTTTGAGATATTGTCGCATAAGTACAAATTTTAGACCTTTTTTACTTTGAACGATACTATTTCGAAAAGTATGAATCCCACATGGGGACTATGAGCTAGTGAAATATTCAGAATTTTATTTCCTACAAGATGGCGTAATCAATTTGCAACTACAAATTGAAATCGTCTGAAAAGAGGTGAAAATGTTGATAAAAATCCACTCTGAGGGTGGGTGTATTATTTAAGGGTGAAAAAAATTTTGGTTTTTTTTCGAAAGTTGATCTGGTTAAGCGTTTGGTAGTTGCAAAATGACCCCAAAAATATGCCCAAAATTTCAGCTTCCAAGTTGATATCAATACTCTCAAAATTGGGTCAAAATTCGATAATTTTATGACCTTTCAAAAAATTTCAAAAAATTAGTTACGAGAAATTTTAAAATTTTTCGTGTCTTATGGGTAAAATATTGTCTTCTGAAATTCAACAAAATAATTATTTAGCTTTTTTTCAAGATTTAGGAGCTCTAATAATATCTCCAATAATTCAATGTGTAATATGTTTGATTTTATTTCTTCAGGGTTACAAAAAAAAGTTTACAATAAATTTTCAGTTTCCATTGGTTCTCAAAATAGCAGTTATTTGGCTTACAAATATTACTTGCATACTACATAAACCTATATAAAAATTACAAATACGTTTCTAACGATCAGATTTCAATAGAACAAGCATAATTGGAAATATCACTTCAAAAAACTCCCAAATCCATAATTTTACCTACAATCAGCTATTACCCATTGAGCTACGAATTTTCGCAGTTATATTGCGATATACGTGGCAATTTATACAAAAATGCTATTCAAAAATTCATAACTCAGTTGGTATGGTTGAACCTAGAAATATGGAACTGGGAGTTTTTTGAAACGATGTTTCCAATTATGCTTGTCTTACTTATCAGAATCTGAATCGTTAGAAACGTACTTCTAATTTCCATATGGATTTATATAGCATACAAACAGGTAATATTTGTAAGTCAAATGTAGTAAGTATTAGAGACCCTGAATATTGAACAACATTATTAAAAATTTATTTTTTTGAATTTTCGAAGACAAAATTTGACTCTGGGACACAAAAAATTTTCAGATTTCTCAAAACTAATTTTTTTAAATGATCATAAAATTTTCAAAATTTGACCCGTTATGGAGAATGTAAAAAATATGAACTTAAAACGGCATTTTGCTACTACATACCTGTGAAGTGCTGAATCTGATCGAATTTTGAAAAAAAAATTCCTTTCACCCTAATGTATATGTTAGGAGTGCTGACAATCAAGTAAAATAATTATTCAAAAATACTTTCATACGTTGATTTGGAGGTATCCATTATGCCCCATTGATTTTGAGACCCCTATTTTGAAAGATTGCTGAAAAAATCAATATGACTCAAAAACTATTGCTCCAAAAAATATTAAAATATTCAGGAGGTTAGTAGAAGGATGCCACTGCATACCGCGCTATTTTTATCTTTAGAATATTAATTTGGAGATACAGCATATCGATTCGGGCATTTTTTTAAATTTTAGGGACTATAGTGGTAGTTTTGGTATTTTCTCATAATTTTTTCAAGAAGAGGGGAACTTGAGCTTTTGATTGATGAAGAAAAAACTGGCTTTCCACATGCAATAGGAGCTCAAGACTTTTTCCTGACTTTTTAATGAATTTGGGTCTGTTTCTTTATATATGACATTTAATTAATAAATGTATAATACGAGTATAATGATGATGATGATGATGATGATGATAGTGTGAGGAATGCCGACGAGCGAAGAAATCACAAACATGTTTTCAAGAACGAAGCAAAAATTTCATTTTCAAGTGCGAAGTTCAAGTTGAAAATTACAAAAAACGCAGCACGGTTTTATTTATTTAGCTGTTCGAGTTGGAACGATTACTTCGTTTTGCAAAACATGTTGACAATCGAGGTAGATTTCCATGGCTTCTACTACGATTTTTTGGTTAGAAAATTGTATCATTCGTTTGTGCATGCATTTTTTCGTTAGAACCTTGCTTCTCTACGATTTTGAATGGCTTAAAGAACGATTGAAGAAACAAGCACCCTTTTCAGCGTATCGTAAAATTTTAAAATCTTTATCATGAGGGAAATTTCATCTACATCTACTTTTTGATGATGTAAAAAGTATTACTTTTTGCTCGCGCATTTAGCGGTAATGGACGCTTTATCTAGAGAACTATAAAGTGACCCAATTTCAAAATGGCGGATCACTCAAATTTTGAGGGGGGCTGGAGAAGGGGCAAATAGCTCAAATTTTTCGTTTTTGATTTCATATGAAAGAGTGAGTCACGGATACTAACATATCAAATTTCAGCTTCCTAAGTGCATATTGAGAGGAGTTAGATCAAAAAACGGCTTTTTGAGGAAGTTTTGAGTCATGAAATTTCTTGAATCTTCCATATCTCCCCACCAAATCAAGTTAAAGAGGTCAAATTTTGTGTGAGGTTAGTTGGTGACCACAATATGACCTCTTGAATTTGGATCAAAATGGATTCAAAATGGCGGATTATCAAAATTTTGAGTAGAGCTTGAGGAGCTTCAAGTTGGTAAAAATGTAATTAATATGAAATATGGTTATTGGGGATAAGTTGTATACTATATCCCGAATTCACTTCCATACATGATGTTGGAGGGGGAAGGCGGGGTTATCAACCTAAAATAGTGGTGGGGTACAGGAGGGGTCGAAAATTTTTTATTGCTGTGTCATATGATAAAATGAGCCCAAGTTACAAACGTATTTTGATTTTAGCTTCCTCAGTGATTTTGGAGGGGAGTTAGAGCAAAAAACGGCTTTTGGGGGGTAAATTGATGGTGGAAATTTCATGAATCTTCCATATCGCATCACCAAATCGGCCTAGAATGATCAAACTTCGTGTGTAGGATTAGTTAGTGATCAGAATATGAGTTCTTAAATTTGAGTGAAAATAGTTCCATAATAACGGATTATAAAGATTTGAAGATAATTTGAGGACCCTCAAATAGTTATACTTCGAGAAATACGTGTCCACATGATTATTTCATGGCAAGAAATACTACATTTGTGCCAAATTCAACTTCTTGAGTGTTTTTGAAAAGGATAGGGTAGAGGTTTTCAGACTTGGTATTGAGTGTGGCCTGTAGTCATGAACGGATAAGCAAGGTTATTAGTAAATCAAAACAAGCTCCAATTAAAAACTCTGCTCCAGTAATACGGCATGGCTGCTTACGTTTTGTTTTTTAAATACAGACCTATAAAGCTTTCAAAAATTTTAATGTAGGCTGCGTGATGCTCTCAAATTTTGAAAAATTCAACCTTTATGTAAGTTATTATTCTTTTGATTCGTGAATGTTTTGTAAAAAGCGAAGTATCGTGATATCTGAAAACGTTTACTTATACGGTACGTTACCAGTACGTGTTGTAACATCACGCAGTTGAGTAAATAAAAAAGGTAAGTCAGCGTATTGACGCAGAGTTGTGTCGTACTTGTTTCGAAAAATGTGAACTTACGCTGCTAGGCGACATTGTGGGAAAAACATTGAAAATTCCTTAAAACTGATCATGCATGCACAATACCCCAATTTTTGTATAATTTAATATTAACAACTTGAGTTATTGAAAAATATTAATTTTTACACAAATATATTTTTTTTTTAATCTTTAATAAAAAACTTTGAAATGGAAATGTATAATGTTAGATGTTATTTAATTCTCTATTTTACTATAGGATACAATATGAGAGTGTAATACAGTTCTCTATAACCACTTTAATAAATCTGAAAAGATTACCATCTTCCTTTCGCCTTTGTTGATCGTCGTAGGCATTTTCTCGTTCTTTATGCAGATTATACCACTCTGAAAGTGAATCACCAATACCCGTTTCACTGGCGTAACCTAAATGCTGTGAACGAAAAGGGATATCATCACGTGATCTTTCAGCCACGATATCCTCCATGGGTTGGAATGCGAGTGAAGTAGCTGCCCCACTAGCACCATCAACGAAATTATCATTCGATGGTTGATATTGTGTTGAAGTAGATCCCCCATCAGATGGGGTCGAATTATTGTTATTCGTTGAAGATTGACTACCTTTTTTCTTTTGGCTCAAACCTGCAAGTACATAAAATTTAAGCATTTTATTTTTAGCTGAGTTTTCAACTTGAAAACGATAGCTATCACAGCGTACCTGATTTGGGAAGGGAGGTCGAGGACGGTGAGGCCTTTAAATCTTTGCGTTTCAGATCATTTGTAATCATCTCGTAAATGTCCAACTTTTTCGTATCTCACAAAATAACTTTTTTTTTGGTGGGTATAGATGGTAAATCTAAGATCCCATTTTTTTGGGTCTCGTTTTCTGCCTTTTTGCATTCTGAGTTATATGTAAATAGTGAATACGCGGAAAACGAGATCCGTTTAACGTATGTACGATAGAGATCTGTGTGACACGCGGAGTCCATATAGATGGTTCGGACAAACTGAGATCTGGGGTTTGGATCTTGTGAGCTCGGATTCCGCATCAGTGGTATGAAACAGATCTCGGATGCCACAGTTAGATATATATGAATATACGTATTCAATATCTTGAGGTGCCCTTGTATATTTTGATCTATGAAGCGCCCAGCCATATGCCGGGCACCACAAAGAAAGTGTCTCTTGAGGATTCCATATCGGGCACCACAAGGTATATACACCATAAACTCTAGTATTTATGAGGGGTTTAATTTTTAATGTATCAATATAGTCATTGTGGTGCCCACCTCTAAAACTTCACCTGTGGACCCAGATTTCAAAATGGCGGATCACTCAAATTTTGAGGGGGGCTGGAGAAGGGGCAAATAGCTCAAATTTTTCGTTTTTGATTTCATATGAAAGAGTGGGTCGTGGACACTAACATATTCAAATTTCAGCTTCCTAAGTGCATATTGAGAGGAGTTACATCAAAAAATCGCTTTTAGAGGAAGTTTTGAGTTGTGAAATTTCTTGAATCTTCCATATCGCCCTAGCAAATCAAGTTAAAGAGGGTAAATTTCCTGTGTGAGGTTAGTTGGTGATCAGAATATGACCTCTTGAATTTGGATCAAAATGGATCCAAAATGGCGGATTATCAAAATTTTGAGTAAAGCTTGAGGAGCCTTAAGTTGATAAAAATGTAATCAAAATAAATATGGTTATTGGGGATAAGTTGTATACTATATCCCCATTCACTTCCATACATGATGTTGGAGGGGGAAGGCGCGGTTATCAACCTAAAATATTGGTGGAGGTACAGGAGGGGTCGAAAATTTTTTATTGCTGTTTCATATGATAAAATGAGCCCAAGTTACAAACGTATTTTGATTTTAGCTTCCTCAGTGATTTTGGAGGGGAGTTAGAGCAAAAAACGGCTTTTGGGGGGTAAATTGATGGTGGAAATTTCATGAATCTTCCATATCGCATCACCAAATCGGCCTAGAATGATCAAACTTCGTGTGTAGGATTAGTTAGTGATCAGAATATGAGTTCTTAAATTTGAGTGAAAATAGTTCCATAATAACGGATTATAAAGATTTGAAGATAATTTGAGGACCCTCAAATAGTTATACTTCGAGAAATACGTGTCCACATGATTATTTCATGGCAAGAAATACTACATTTGTGCCAAATTCAACTTCTTGAGTGTTTTTGAAAAGGATAGGGTAGAGGTTTTCAGACTTGGTATTGAGTGTGGCCTGTAGTCATGAACGGATAAGCAAGGTTATTAGTAAATCAAAACAAGCTCCAATTAAAAACTCTGCTCCAGTAATACGGCATGGCTGCTTACGTTTTGTTTTTTAAATACAGACCTATAAAGCTTTCAAAAATTTTAATGTAGGCTGCGTGATGCTCTCAAATTTTGAAAAATTCAACCTTTATGTAAGTTATTATTCTTTTGATTCGTGAATGTTTTGTAAAAAGCGAAGTATCGTGATATCTGAAAACGTTTACTTATACGGTACGTTACCAGTACGTGTTGTAACATCACGCAGTTGAGTAAATAAAAAAGGTAAGTCAGCGTATTGACGCAGAGTTGTGTCGTACTTGTTTCGAAAAATGTGAACTTACGCTGCTAGGCGACATTGTGGGAAAAACATTGAAAATTCCTTAAAACTGATCATGCATGCACAATACCCCAATTTTTGTATAATTTAATATTAACAACTTGAGTTATTGAAAAATATTAATTTTTACACAAATATTTTTTTTTTAATCTTTAATAAAAAACTTTGAAATGGAAATGTATAATGTTAGATGTTATTTAATTCTCTATTTTACTATAGGATACAATATGAGAGTGTAATACAGTTCTCTATAACCACTTTAATAAATCTGAAAAGATTACCATCTTCCTTTCGCCTTTGTTGATCGTCGTAGGCATTTTCTCGTTCTTTATGCAGATTATACCACTCTGAAAGTGAATCACCAATACCCGTTTCACTGGCGTAACCTAAATGCTGTGAACGAAAAGGGATATCATCACGTGATCTTTCAGCCACGATATCCTCCATGGGTTGGAATGCGAGTGAAGTAGCTGCCCCACTAGCACCATCAACGAAATTATCATTCGATGGTTGATATTGTGTTGAAGTAGATCCCCCATCAGATGGGGTCGAATTATTGTTATTCGTTGAAGATTGACTACCTTTTTTCTTTTGGCTCAAACCTGCAAGTACATAAAATTTAAGCATTTTATTTTTAGCTGAGTTTTCAACTTGAAAACGATAGCTATCACAGCGTACCTGATTTGGGAAGGGAGGTCGAGGACGGTGAGGCCTTTAAATCTTTGCGTTTCAGATCATTTGTAATCATCTCGTAAATGTCCAACTTTTTCGTATCTCACAAAATAACTTTTTTTTTGGTGGGTATAGATGGTAAATCTAAGATCCCATTTTTTTGGGTCTCGTTTTCTGCCTTTTTGCATTCTGAGTTATATGTAAATAGTGAATACGCGGAAAACGAGATCCGTTTAACGTATGTACGATAGAGATCTGTGTGACACGCGGAGTCCATATAGATGGTTCGGACAAACTGAGATCTGGGGTTTGGATCTTGTGAGCTCGGATTCCGCATCAGTGGTATGAAACAGATCTCGGATGCCACAGTTAGATATATATGAATATACGTATTCAATATCTTGAGGTGCCCTTGTATATTTTGATCTATGAAGCGCCCAGCCATATGCCGGGCACCACAAAGAAAGTGTCTCTTGAGGATTCCATATCGGGCACCACAAGGTATATACACCATAAACTCTAGTATTTATGAGGGGTTTAATTTTTAATGTATCAATATAGTCATTGTGGTGCCCACCTCTAAAACTTCACCTGTGGACCCAGATTTCAAAATGGCGGATCACTCAAATTTTGAGGGGGGCTGGAGAAGGGGCAAATAGCTCAAATTTTTCGTTTTTGATTTCATATGAAAGAGTGGGTCGTGGACACTAACATATTCAAATTTCAGCTTCCTAAGTGCATATTGAGAGGAGTTACATCAAAAAATCGCTTTTAGAGGAAGTTTTGAGTTGTGAAATTTCTTGAATCTTCCATATCGCCCTAGCAAATCAAGTTAAAGAGGGTAAATTTCCTGTGTGAGGTTAGTTGGTGATCAGAATATGACCTCTTGAATTTGGATCAAAATGGATCCAAAATGGCGGATTATCAAAATTTTGAGTAAGCTTGAGGAGCCTCAAGTTGTAAAAATGTAATCAAAATAAATATGGTTATTGGGGATAAGTTGTATACTATATCCCATTCACTTCCATACATGATGTTGGAGGGGGAAGGCGGGTTATCAACCTAAAATAGTGGTGGGGTACAGGAGGGGTCGAAAATTTTTTATTGCTGTTCATATGATAAAATGAGCCCAAGTGACAAACGTATTTTGATTTTAGCTTCCTCAGTGATTTTGGAGGGGAGTTAGAGCAAAAAACGGCTTTTGGGGGGAAATTGATGGTGGAAATTTCATGAATCTTCCATATCTCATCACCAAATCGGCCTAGAATGTCAAACTTGTGTGTAGGATTAGTTGTGACCAGAATATGAGTTCTTAAATTTGAGTGAAAATAGTTCCATAATAACGGATTATAAAGATTTGAAGATAATTTGAGGACCCTCAAATAGTTATACTTCGAGAAATACGTGTCCACATGATTATTTCATGGCAAGAAATACTACATTTGTGCCAAATTCAACTTCTTGAGTGTTTTTGAAAGGATAGGGTAGAGGTTTTCAGACTTGGTATTGAGTGTGGCCTGTAGTCATGAACGGATAAGCAAGGTTATTAGTAAATCAAAACAAGCTCCAATTAAAAACTCTGCTCCAGTAATACGGCATGGCTGCTTACGTTTTGTTTTTTAAATACAGACCTATAAAGCTTTCAAAAATTTTAATGTAGGCTGCGTGATGCTCTCAAATTTTGAAAAATTCAACCTTTATGTAAGTTATTATTCTTTTGATTCGTGAATGTTTTGTAAAAAGCGAAGTATCGTGATATCTGAAAACGTTTACTTATACGGTACGTTACCAGTACGTGTTGTAACATCACGCAGTTGAGTAAATAAAAAAGGTAAGTCAGCGTATTGACGCAGAGTTGTGTCGTACTTGTTTCGAAAAATGTGAACTTACGCTGCTAGGCGACATTGTGGGAAAAACATTGAAAATTCCTTAAAACTGATCATGCATGCACAATACCCCAATTTTTGTATAATTTAATATTAACAACTTGAGTTATTGAAAAATATTAATTTTTACACAAATATATTTTTTTTTAATCTTTAATAAAAAACTTTGAAATGGAAATGTATAATGTTAGATGTTATTTAATTCTCTATTTTACTATAGGATACAATATGAGAGTGTAATACAGTTCTCTATAACCACTTTAATAAATCTGAAAAGATTACCATCTTCCTTTCGCCTTTGTTGATCGTCGTAGGCATTTTCTCGTTCTTTATGCAGATTATACCACTCTGAAAGTGAATCACCAATACCCGTTTCACTGGCGTAACCTAAATGCTGTGAACGAAAAGGGATATCATCACGTGATCTTTCAGCCACGATATCCTCCATGGGTTGGAATGCGAGTGAAGTAGCTGCCCCACTAGCACCATCAACGAAATTATCATTCGATGGTTGATATTGTGTTGAAGTAGATCCCCCATCAGATGGGGTCGAATTATTGTTATTCGTTGAAGATTGACTACCTTTTTTCTTTTGGCTCAAACCTGCAAGTACATAAAATTTAAGCATTTTATTTTTAGCTGAGTTTTCAACTTGAAAACGATAGCTATCACAGCGTACCTGATTTGGGAAGGGAGGTCGAGGACGGTGAGGCCTTTAAATCTTTGCGTTTCAGATCATTTGTAATCATCTCGTAAATGTCCAACTTTTTCGTATCTCACAAAATAACTTTTTTTTTGGTGGGTATAGATGGTAAATCTAAGATCCCATTTTTTTGGGTCTCGTTTTCTGCCTTTTTGCATTCTGAGTTATATGTAAATAGTGAATACGCGGAAAACGAGATCCGTTTAACGTATGTACGATAGAGATCTGTGTGACACGCGGAGTCCATATAGATGGTTCGGACAAACTGAGATCTGGGGTTTGGATCTTGTGAGCTCGGATTCCGCATCAGTGGTATGAAACAGATCTCGGATGCCACAGTTAGATATATATGAATATACGTATTCAATATCTTGAGGTGCCCTTGTATATTTTGATCTATGAAGCGCCCAGCCATATGCCGGGCACCACAAAGAAAGTGTCTCTTGAGGATTCCATATCGGGCACCACAAGGTATATACACCATAAACTCTAGTATTTATGAGGGGTTTAATTTTTAATGTATCAATATAGTCATTGTGGTGCCCACCTCTAAAACTTCACCTGTGGACCCAGATTTCAAAATGGCGGATCACTCAAATTTTGAGGGGGGCTGGAGAAGGGGCAAATAGCTCAAATTTTTCGTTTTTGATTTCATATGAAAGAGTGGGTCGTGGACACTAACATATTCAAATTTCAGCTTCCTAAGTGCATATTGAGAGGAGTTACATCAAAAAATCGCTTTTAGAGGAAGTTTTGAGTTGTGAAATTTCTTGAATCTTCCATATCGCCCTAGCAAATCAAGTTAAAGAGGGTAAATAGGCTACGGAGGTGATTATTTGTTGGAATACCTACATCGAATTCTTCATTCATAAAAAAATATTTATTCCAATAATTATTCTTCAAACCGAATAATTAGAGTAAAGCTCTCCTTTAAGATGCTCGAGCTTTTGTTTATTTTATCGAAAATTAGTACTTTGGAAATTCATATAGGTAAAATAAATGAAGTGATTAAAAATTTGAATAATCAAGTCAATACCTAATACCGCATACATGCTCGTGATATAGGTAACTCTATTTTGCGTCAAAATATCGAACAAAAATCGCAAACAAAAATCATATATTTTGCAGCTCAGTTAATTTTTTAAGTGTTTGCATTTTTCTCTTGGCAAACCCAGGGGCGTAACTAAGGGGAAGGGGGGGGGGAGCTTCCCCCCCAGGTGTTTTGAAAAGTTGGGAAGTTTATAATTTTCAACGTTGAAATTGGGAACTTGGAATTTCTTTTGGGAAAATGAGAACTCGAATAAATTCGAATTGATGCCAATTTATATCATGTATAGCACACAAGCAGTGGCGTAGCCAGGATTTTTTTTTGCGTGGGCACAAAGTGGGCACAAGGTATAGGTATACAATAAAAAGAAAATGATTCCCCGAGACCTTTATTGTGTGTGTGGGGGGAGGTCGTTGTAGCAACTATAATCAGTGCTAAAAATAGATTGCACCTGCGACCTGCCTAATGTACTGCAGGATATCGATATGACAAGGCAAACTCGCACATACGAAAGATTTTTTATTTCAGCTGTCAAATGGTAGTAAATTGTGATTTCTCTTCAGTCTTTATACTGATTTTTAATCTTCAAAACCTTAAAATTTTTGCGTGGGCACACGCGTGGGCCCAAAAATTTTTACGTGGGCCCACGCCCACGCTGGCCCACCTGTAGCTACGCCACTGCACACAAGCCCTTGGCTTTTGTAAAGTTGGTAAATTTGGAGTTTTAGCGTAGCAGTACGTAGCAGTATTATTGCAACTATTTCAACATTTTTGAAGACTAAAAAAAAAAAAAAAAAAAAAAAAGGTCAACAGTTGGGAAAATTTCATGATATAAGTTGGCAATTTCTGGTTTTCTCCCCCCCCCCCTGAAGAATGTCTTCGTTACGCCCCTGGGCAAACCAAATGTAATTTGCAAGAAATGTTCCAATATACTCCTTTTACACAAATGAAATTGTAAAAAAGATGTGTACCTACTACTCTTTTTTTAACGGAAAATCCGAATTTAGATAAATTATCCTGATACGACTAATTTTGACCTCTGAAAACGGAGTTTTTCGAGAAAATTAACGAAAAACATCGCATGATGAAGAGATTAGGTCAATACGTATGAACGATATAGGCTCGTCACGAGAACTTCGCTTTTACAGGAGATATCGAACTGAATTTCTGGAAAAATCATTTGTAAGCCTTGTTTGAAAATGTGAACAATTTCTTTCTACAGTATGTGAACTGTCATCAAGCGACAGATCCAAGGCTTCCAGAAAAATTTCTTCAAATGCTCCATTTAACCCTTAAATTCCAAAATGAAACTTCAAAAAGCATTTTTCTCCTTTAACTCTCCTTCAAATTGACATAGGAAATTGACAATTGGTCATGTTTGCGTCCTTACATCACTTCATCATGCGACAGTAGAATCAAACATTTTGAGGCATTTCGTGTCCCTCAAATTTGTCTCAAAATTTGAGTGAACCGCAATTTTGAGATAAACCCAAAATAGAAAGAAATGTAGTTTCACACATTCGCATGAATATTGTCTTTTCGAATTTTCAGCTATTTTCATCCGCTCATTAGAGTTTTATTGCGCCAGAAAGGACAAAAATTGAAAATAGGTCGTAATAATGGCGAAAAAACCATCAAAAAAGATGTACACTACTCTTTTTTCAACGAAAAATGCAAATTTTGATAAATTTTCCTGATACGACTAATTTTGAGCTCTGAAAACGGAATTTTTCGAAAAAATTAACGAAAAACAACGCGAGAAGAAGAGATCAGCTCAATACGTATATAAACGATATAGGCTCGTTACGAGAACTTCGCTTTTACAGGAGATATCGAACTGAATTTCTACAAAAAACATTTGTAAGCTTTGCTTCAAAATGTAGACAATTTCTTTCAGGTTCATCCTTCTCTGTTTTGAACATAAAATTCAAATTTTGATTTGTTTTCCCAAAATCATCTTTTTCTTAAGTTTCAATTTCAATTTACCATTATTAATTATCTTAGAATAAAGGACTATTTGTACCTTATGGAAGTGACCTCTTAGTAAGTGATTCATGAAGCTGTGTGAGTGGGCACTCAAATATGTAAATAAAGTAATAGAAATGAATTATCAAGCGCATAGTACTCATCGAATCAAAAAATGAAATTTCTCAACAAATTTTTTCTTTAATTTCTTAAAGAGGGGTGACATTAAATCTAAAAAATTCGTAAAACAAAAATTTCCGAACATTTGCCGTAGTATGTATGTTCAATATAATGTATTTTGAAGAGAGAAAAATAAAATCTTCAGTTCCTAATACTCTATCGAATTTAGTATCGACAAGGACATTTACCTCTTCATAATAACAGAGAGAGAGAAAAAAAAGGTTGGTATCTGTTTTCTCCCTTCGTCTATTCATATCCTGCCTTCCATTGTATTGCTCGTGAATTAAGCATGCAACATTTCTTGGTTGTGACTACCTGCCATCAGCTGAAAAAGACGTTGCCATGTTCACTGCTGAAACCCTTTTAAACTCGCCAAAATTCTGTGTAAATAGATGAAACTTGGCAATTCCAGAAGTCCAACTCAGTAGCATGAAAATTTTACTTATTATTTTGTCTCGAGAAAACAAAATCATTACATCATAATGAAACAAATATATCGTTGTTATAGGTAATGACTTTATTCATTAGTCACACGCCTTTTTGCTGATTTTTTCGAGAAATCATATTTCGGAGCTTAAATTTTGTAATATCAGGAAAAAAATTCAAAATTTAGATTCTTTTTCTAATAACAAATAAGATATATTTTTCTTTATTGTTTTACAGCCACTATTTCAGAACAATTTTTGTTTTACGAATTTTTTAGATTTAATGTCACCCCTCTTTAAGAAATTAAAGAAAAAATTTGTTGAGAAATTTCATTTTTTGATTCGATGAGTACTATGCGCTTGATAATTCATTTCTATTACTTTATTTACATATTTGAGTGCCCACTCACACAGCTTCATGAATCACTTACTAAGAGGTCACTTCCATAAGGTACAAATAGTCCTTTATTCTAAGATAATTAATAATGGTAAATTGAAATTGAAACTTAAGAAAAAGATGATTTTGGGAAAACAAATCAAAATTTGAATTTTATGTTCAAAACAGAGAAGGATGAACCTGAAAGAAATTGTCTACATTTTGAAGCAAAGCTTACAAATGTTTTTTGTAGAAATTCAGTTCGATATCTCCTGTAAAAGCGAAGTTCTCGTAACGAGCCTATATCGTTTATATACGTATTGAGCTGATCTCTTCTTCTCGCGTTGTTTTTCGTTAATTTTTTCGAAAAATTCCGTTTTCAGAGCTCAAAATTAGTCGTATCAGGAAAATTTATCAAAATTTGCATTTTTCGTTGAAAAAAGAGTAGTGTACATCTTTTTTGATGGTTTTTTCGCCATTATTACGACCTATTTTCAATTTTTGTCCTTTCTGGCGCAATAAAACTCTAATGAGCGGATGAAAATAGCTGAAAATTCGAAAAGACAATATTCATGCGAATGTGTGAAACTACATTTCTTTCTATTTTGGGTTTATCTCAAAATTGCGGTTCACTCAAATTTTGAGACAAATTTGAGGGACACGAAATGCCTCAAAATGTTTGATTCTACTGTCGCATGATGAAGTGATGTAAGGACGCAAACATGACCAATTGTCAATTTCCTATGTCAATTTGAAGGAGAGTTAAAGGAGAAAAATGCTTTTTGAAGTTTCATTTTGGAATTTAAGCGGTTAAATGGAGCATTTGAAGAAATTTTTCTGGAAGCCTTGGATCTGTCGCTTGATGACAGTTCCACATACTGTAGAAAGAAATTGTTCACATTTTCAAACAAGGCTTACAAATGATTTTTCCAGAAATTCAGTTCGATATCTCCTGTAAAAGCGAAGTTCTCGTGACGAGCCTATATCGTTCATACGTATTGACCTAATCTCTTCATCATGCGATGTTTTTCGTTAATTTTCTCGAAAAACTCCGTTTTCAGAGGTCAAAATTAGTCGTATCAGGATAATTTATCTAAATTCGGATTTTCCGTTAAAAAAAGAGTGGTAGGTATACATCTTTTTTACAATTTCACTTGTGTAAAAGTAATATATTGGAACATTTCTTGCAGATTGCATTTGGTTTGCCAAGAGAAAAATGCAAACACTTAAAAAATTAACTGAGCTGCAAAATATGATTCTTGTTCGATATTTTGACGCAAAATAGAGTTATCTATATCACGAGCATGTATGCGGTATTAGGTATTGACTTGATTATTCGAATTTTCAATCACTTACCAATATATTTGAACTTTCAAAGTCCTAATTTTCGAAAAAATAATAAAAAATCTGAGTATCTTAAAAGCTGGCTTCACCCTAATTAAAAGATTTGAAAAATATTCATTTGAACAAATCTTTTTTCACGAATAAATAATTCGATGTACTCCAACCTCTGAAGTCTACCATTCTTCAAAATTTTAAGTCAATCCATCTAGTTTTACTGAAGTTATGGCAGGAGATTGGCAAATATGAGAAAAACTTGACCTTATGTCAAATTTCGTTTCCTCAACTTCGGTACCTATATACTTCAAAACAGGACCTTACATCAAAACACACTACCTCACGATCAATGTGCTTCAAAATCCAATCATAAGTACCACTGCTGGGCGCGTTCGCGTTCAAGAACGCGCGTTCGAACGGAACGGGTGAGATTCTCTTATCAATTGAACGAACGATGAACGGAACGGGAAGGATAAATATAAAAGTTGGAACGGAACGGAACGGAACGTTTTTTTTTTTGAACGTGAATTTTAAACGCCGTTCATTTATCGTTCAAGAAGAAACTTGTCTTTTTACTTTTTTTAGTTTTTTTTCTCAATTTTCTATTTCTTCACTCCGTCTTTCTCAAGTTTTATGTCGTGGTATTCACTATCACTATTCATTCGGTGTATTTCTCGTGGTGTGACTGGCTGACTGTTAATTATTCGTTATTTTAATGTTGAATTGCGTTTAGTAAAAGTGAAAAGCAGATGTTTTGAAGAACTTGAATTTGGTTCAATGTGATCGTCTATTCACGAAGCGTTCATGAACGTGAACGGGAACGGAACGCGTGAAATTTTTGAAATAATTGAACGGAACGCTGAACGGAACGGAATTTTTTGGCCAGTGAACGGAACGGAACGTGAACGTCAAATTTGAGAATTTCATTGAACGGGAACGAACGCCGTTCAAAAAAAACCTGAACGCGCCCAGCAGTGATAAGTACCTATCTAAATACTAAATTTCATTATCTTAGATGAATATGGAAGTTAAATATATGAATAAAAACAAGATTATGCGCAATATTGCGAGTAAATACTTCACTTTTTAGGGTTTCGCTCGCAGAGCGGAGCGAAACCCTATTGCATTCACCAGGTTTTTCATCAACCCACCAATCAGAGAACATTTGAGTATTGTAACCAAATAAGAGTATTTTAAGTAATGGGCATAGATATTTTTTGTTTTTTTGTTCTTTAATGAATTTTTTGGGGATACATGTATGTGTATTAAACAGTAAATAAGTTTATATTTTGTTTTACAGTTTACTTAAACGACTAATATTTGTGGTTGTTTTTAAAATACATTTTCAGTTTCATCGAATGTTTTTTTAGATTTGATAGGTGAATAATGAAGGTGCCTATTAGTAGATGCTAAGTAATGCGCTATTTAAAAGTTGGAAACTCGCTTTTCGAATTTGAAACAGCTGATTGTAGAGGTGAATAATTTGTTATTGATTTCTGATAATAGTTGTTGTTGGTGTATACTTATGAAGTTATTTGCAGAGTTATTATTTGTAGAGTTGTGATTTAATTTATGTTATAGATGGGAATTATAATGTAGAATTCAAAATCGTGTTCTAAATCATTTTATTTACAGATTTGTAACTTAATGGTGGGCTGATAGCTAATTAATATTCTTGTTCTGTTGTAAAGTGAAAAATAAAGATAGTATAGTAATTTAGCAAAAAAAAGGCAATTTACAAATCACAATAAGCAATTTACAAATTACAATTAAACGATTTACGAATTACAAACGATTTTGCAAATTTCATTTATTAAAAAATAAAATTCCTCCATTATCTTTAGTTCACACAGAATTAGTATTTCCAAACATTCCACCAGAATTATTACAATTAACACGATTAGAAGAACGGTTTTTAGCACCTCGTATTGGTTTTATTCAAATAACTTCTTCACATGTAGATCAACAATTGAAATCAACTGGTAGAATTGTTAATGTACCAACTAATCCAGAAGATAGTTTACATGTATTACCAAGAAACTACAAAGATTTAGGAGTTATTATGATTAAACTGAAAAAGCGAAAATCTGATAAACGTAATGAAATTGTATCTACTATTAGAGTCGAAGCTATTAAACAAGCGGCTAAAGTTTTGCAAAATTCTGAAGTATTTCGTGCTGAAAATATATCAATAAACTTTGATGATTTAGAGGAAATAGTAATTGATGCTAATAACGCATTTTTTAATGATTGGGAATCAGAGTTTGATGATTCAATGGAATGCGATGATCTTGACAGTTTTTTGATAGATATTTCTGATGCTTGTACATTTGAAGATGAAATTGACAATGAGAATATTAATTCAACTTTTGATGAACCTTATAACGAAAAATTTGCTGATGATGTAACATGTCTTTTTTCAAATCAAGGTATAATATTTGCGCCAGGAGAAAATAATAAACAACATACCAGTACCTCACTTTTTAGTTTTTACTTATACCTACTAATTTCTCATTATTTAAAATAAATAGGAGGAGGTAATTGGACTGCATTACGCAACAATGTTCTAAGTGAAATGAGGCGCCATAAACTTCAACTACATCAAGTTTTTGATGTAATGTAAATTATAACAAAGCCAGTCAATCAAACTGAACAAATTTTGCTTGTTTGTCTTTGAAACTATTTAAATAACATGAATGATTTTATTCATTACCAGTTTTTCTCATTAAAAACAAAAATAAGATCGATCAACAAGTCTATGGCGCCTCATTTCACTTAGAACATTGTTGCGTAATGCAGTCCAATTATTTTAACATGATATTCTACTCTTGAAAAATAAAAATCAATAATTACATATCCAATAATGTAGTTTTATTTTCTAAAAAAACATGTTTTAAAATTCAGTTCTAATTATGCCTGCTATTCCCAGAATGCAATCAACAATACGTGTAGAACCACCTTAAGAAACAATATGGCAGAGTGTTTTTTTTTTTGAAATATCGATATCATGTTGTGATATCAATATATTATATCGATAATTACTATTTTGATATACTATCCCTACTAATGCGAAACCCTCTTGTAATGAGCGCATAGCTCATGACTTGTTATAAGTTTAGCCGAGTACAACATGTAGGGAATACGATTTCCCTCTAATTAACGGTGCAATTGAATGTTAAGAACGAAACTGCGGTCACTTATTACTCAGATTTTATTAAAATGTTAAATCATACAACATTTTCCAATTTAATTTCAAAAAGAACATTCTATTAACATGCTACGTATTTAAAGGATAGAAATCGAAAACTAAATTAATAACGAGAATGGCGTCTCTCGAAGAAAAACTTATTTCGTTCTTTTTTCAAAACCGGAGAATTCTGTAGTTGTACCATCACCCCAATAAGGATAGCGCGAGCCCATCATGCCTCGACTGCAATTGAACGTACCGCGATAAACCATTGTTAGATTACGGAGGCAATCCAACAACAGTGGTACCACGATGGTTCGCCACATTCGGCCATTCTGCAACCCGCGCGTCCCGCGCAGCGTGATGATGGTTACAGGTCTGCGGATTCTTCAGCGGCATTGTCCTCATCATCACTTATTGGTATATCCCCTAGGGCACGGAGCGATGAGATATGGAAATTGGTATCTAATATGGTACCTTGGGTATTTAACGATTGGCATCGGTAGGTGTCTGGGGCAACTTTCTTCACTACCACGAGTGGGCCTCGATACTTTGGCTGGAACTTGGTTGGTGCACCAGTCGCCTCTGGAGCGGTCTTGGCAAAAACAATTTGCCCAACATCGAGCTCGTCACCTGGGCAATGCCGTCGATCAAAGTTGCGTTTTTGTTCCTGCTGGGCGATGGTGATTTGGTCTATGGCTACTTTTCGCATGGTATTTGGATCTTGCCTGGCATCATCATCAGTTAGTAGGGCAGCTAGCTCCATATCAACGAAATGCGGCTGGTAGCCATAGAGTAGTTCGAACGGCGAGTGTCCTGTACTGCGATTTATCGATGCATTAATATTTCGTCTTATACGGCTGACATGTTTACTCCAATCAGTTTGTCCCTCCTCGGAGCAATAAATAGCGAATTGTGGGATTAAAACTCTATTGACTCGTTCGACCAACCCATTTCCTTGCGGGTGACGAGTTGATACTAGGGTATGATTGATTGAATGGGTTTCTATCCAAATTTTAAATTCTCCAGCAGTAAATGCAGAGCCCCTGTCAGTAACTATGTGTTTAGGGTATCCAAAACGGGTGGTTAGCTCTTCAAGATGTGAAACTGTTTCCGGTGATGTGGTTCCCTCACATGGGTACAATTCTACATATCTAGTGAGTGCGTCGATAACCACAAATAGGTGTCCAAAATTTCCACTCACTGGTAAAGGACCAATATGATCAGCGTGAATCACTTCAAACGGTATTTTTGGCGGAGGTATGGGACGTAAGAGGCCTTGTACACGGCCCGAGGGCCCCTTCCTTGTAAGGCAGGCAACGCAACGGCGAATGTGTGTTTTTACATAGCGGCGCATACCTGAAAACCAGTATTGTCGGCTAATGGCTGCGACTACCTTTTCAGTTGAGTAATGTCCCATTTCATCGTGGAACTTGATCACTAATGCTTTTCTAAGAGTCCTTGGCGCTACAAGGAGCAGCTTCTGGTCATGGTCAGCACGACGGTACAGTATTCCATCAATCACGGCATATTTCCTCATCTCTTCATCTAATGAACGCGATAGGCCAATATAGCGGATTAAGTTGCAAATTTCATTATCTTGGGCCTGGAAGGCACGAACAGTGGCTACCTCCGTTGTTTCAACGAGCAACATATAGGCAGGGCTTGCCGTTACAATACTATCGGAAATAGATTGCGGTTCTTTTTCAGCGGATGGTGCGCGGCTAATGGCGTCAACATGGGCCATATTGGTGCCAGGGCGGTGTTGAAATTTGCAGTCAAATTCGGCGATTAGGATTGCCCAACGGGCCATCTGACCATTGCCTACCTTGGCACGGTGAAGGTAGGTAAGGCATTGGCAGTCCGTTACTACAGTGAACTGTACGCCTAATAGGAACTGTCGTAATCGGGTAAGTGTCCACACAATTGCGAGTAACTCAAGCCTACTTGAATGATATAGACTTTCCGACTGGCTACATGTTTTACTAACGGCGTAGACCAGATGTCGCTTACCAGAGTGTACTTGCAAGAGCATTCCTCCAATACCCTTTGCACTTGCATCAGTGTGGACCTCAATAGGAGCCTTGGGGTCGAATAGGCGCAGAACGGGTGAGGTGGTAAGCTTTTCTCGCAAAGTGACAAATGCATCTTCTTGAGCTGCTTTCCAAGTGAATTCCACATTTTTCTTCAGTAGCTCTGATAACGGTGAAGCGATGACTGCATAATGACGGATAAAGCGTCGGAAAAATCCGGTTAGGCCAAGAAATCGTCGAATTTCATGGGCATCTTTTGGTCGTGGGAATTCAGCAATAGCCTGAGTTTTGGCAATACCTGGCTTTATATGACCTGCTGATATTTCAAAACCTAGGAATTCTATTTTCTCCACTGCAAATTGGCATTTATTAAGTCGACAGGTAAGGTGAGCCTCCTGTAGAGCAGATAGTACTTCAGTAAGGCGCTGGAGCATTTGTTCAAAATTTCTGCGGGTACGATTATATCATCTAAGTAGCAGAATGCTATGCGGTGTTGAAGATTTCCTAAAACTCGATTCATTAGCCCTTGGAAAACAGCGGGTGCATTCTTTAGTCCAAACGGCATACGTGTGAATTCGTAGTGCCCTGTGGTGGTGACAAATGCGGTTTTATGGATGGACTCTGGGTGCATAGGAACTTGTAGATAACCAGAAAATAGATCAATGATTGAATATAGCTTTGCGGTACCCAATTCTGACAATTGATCGTCAATATGTGGCATGGGAAACGGCTGTGCCACAGTTTGCGCGTTTAAGCGGCGGTAATCAAAGACCGGGCGTTTTTCACCAGTTTTCTTGTCAACAAGTAATGCGGGAGCTGCATACGGGGATGAACTTGGCTGCACGATACCTAAGTCTTCCCATTCACTGATAATTTCTGATAACGCACGTGCCTGTGGCATGGGAGATCGGTAGGGTCGTTGTGCGCATGGTACGCTCCCTGGTACTTCTTCAATGCGCATCTGTACTATATTAGTACAGCCTAGCTCGCGGATATTAACGGCAAAAGCAGGACGGTACTTGTTGATTAATTTTATAAGGCGGAGTTTTTCATCTTGGTTTAACGTTGATCCTACAGTTACCTCTTCTAAGGTAAATGGTTTCCATAATTCCAATGACTTATTCGGCGATGGGACGACTTCAGTGGCTTCGATTGACAAAACTCGGCCGATACATGACCCAGCGGGAAGACAAGGTTTTGAACTTCTCACTGTAATTGGTACCACAAATTCGTTGCATTTCTGCGGCATTATAAGGCCTACAGCATCGTTGGCTATAGGAAACAAACATGGTATAGTTGGGCCTAACGCGGTTACAAACCCGACAAAGTGTTGGTTTGTTAAAGGCAGGGAGTCGCGCAATATCAATTTTGTGGTTTGGCTCACAGTCTCGCGTGTATGCTCCACCATTTCAGCCAGTTGGCGGGCTGTAAACTCGTCAAGTGGTAAGAAACGTAGCATATTACCAACACGCGCGAATACAACACTTGGGTCCTCTGTCCATGTTCGGCCTATAATTAGACCTACAGGTATCGCATGGTCTGGGACTAAGTAGACTGGTACCTCTAATTCGACGTCATCAATTTTAACGATGCTACGAAGGTAACCAAACGACCTTGTTGGCTCCTTATCGGCTCCAATTCCAGTGAATAGCTTTTCACAGGGTATTACAAGGTTTGGCAGGGTAGTAGCGACACTTATAGCGATAATGCAGTCGCAGCTACCTGGATCAATCATACAATTACTGATAACAATACCTGTCGATAAGTGCTGCCACCTACGGTACGCTGACTATCACTCTACTTCACACTACTCGTTTTCACCAGGTTATACTGCGGTAGTAAATAACCTGGTAAGTCTACGTATCTCGCCGTTCAGAGGTTTAACGGATCAGCCAGATCGAATTTAATGGTTGACAAATAATAACCTCATTATTGGTCATTATATATTTCTTTGTGTGTTTTTCTCGCAAGAGCTGATCAATTTCATGTTTTCATGACATCAACCATTAAATCCTTTTTTTTCTTGCGAAAAAGTGCGTAATACTGTTATAAAAGTATTTTTTTTTTGTGCGTGCAATATGGCACCGACAACGCGAAATGGTCCGAGTTCTAGTTCTCAAACCAACGATGAACAGAACCCAGAGTTGAGTGAATTGGTACAAGCACAGGTGAAGAAACAGCTGGAGCAAATACTTAAAAATATGCCACATTTTTCAAGTTCTGCCGAGCATCAGCAATGGATTGAAGCAGATAAGGCATATGTAACCCCTCCATTTGCGATACGTCTTATTGCAGAACACGAAAAATTACACGGAGTGAAGAATTTTAAATCGTGGAAGACGATGATAGAGTTGGACCTGAAGGCTCTCAACCTATATCCATTTATTACATCAAAGTGTGGAGAAGAAATCAATGTTTCTCCAAGCAGGAGAGTAGTAATGGACGCGCAAGCTCTACAGTACGTTAAAGCGTCAGTGAGTAAATCAATTAGTTATCGTTTAACGGATATTTGTACGGCCTTTGATGCGGTGGAATACCTTACGAAGATGTTTGGGAACAACAAAACCCAAAACTATATCGACTTACACAATCGATTTATGCGGCTCAAATTCAGACCAAATTTTGAACCTAATCGATTTGTAGGTGATTTTGAACAACTAATTAAGGATTACAGTGAAATGGGCACAACTTTTCCCGAAGATTTCAAAACAACAATTTTCCTACAAAAGATAGAAGGTATATATGAACCCAAATCTCCATATTTTTCATTTTTTCAAACGATAGCGTCATTGCCGGAGGAAAATCAAAATTTGGAATATATCAAACAGCGATTTGTCACCGTAGCTTTAAATTCGAATTTCACTAACCAAAGTGAGAAAAATGCAACAAAACGAACAGGGAATGCTGAAGCCAAAAATGAATATTCAGAAAAACGACCACGAAAATTTCAACCGCAACCACAAACCACTAGTGATTCGCATAAGGCGAAATCAATAAAAACAAAATACACCGATGAACAATTGGAAAAATTGAAAACAATGTCGAAAGAAGAACGGAAAACAATTCAATGTGCGAAATGTGGAGAATATTTTCATAACAAAACAGAGTGCCCGAATCCAGGAAGGATGTGTTTCAATTGCTTTATGTATGGTCACGAAAAGAAAAACTGCAAATTTAAAACAAAAGGTAAAATTGAAGAGTTAACTTTACTTTACAGTAATAATTTATTTGATAAAACGTGTACTTTTATTATCGATTCTGCAGCATCACATCATATTGTAAATGATAAAACTATTTTATTCAATTATAATGAATTTAGTGAACCACGAAAAGTATCAACAGCTGATAAAGATAACGTAAATTTATTTTCATATGGTGAAGGTTTTCTTCCAGTGTTGATAACGTTTGGTAAAAGTACAAAAACTATAGTAAATCTACATAAGGTACAATATGCACCTGCTTTAGATGATAATATTATAAGTGTATCAACATTTAATTTACAATTTAAAACTTATTTCGTATTATATCCAAAAACTGGGCATTTATTATGTCGAAAAATTGGTCGCAAAATAGCAGCTATTGAACAAACAGGTGGTATTTATAAAATGAGGGCTATGATCATCGAAGATGGTGAATCTAGGCTTCAAAATCTTTGTGAAATGCCAAATATGAATTGTACTTCTCAAAAATTAACAAAAGATTGTTGTATTCTTGAGGAAAATAAATTAAATATTTCTTGTGCTAAAACGTCAATTCTTAAACGTAATAATACCCGAAAATTAAAACGTAAATTAACACCTAGTCAATTAAAGTTGCTCAGGCAGGAAGGGGAACTTTGGCATAGACGAATGGGCCATATTTCTTCACCAATAGTTAATCGATTAGAAAATGCAGTGATAGGGACCAACGAATTATCTTGTGACCTAACTATATCCACGTGCGAAATTTGTTCAAAAGCGAAACTGATTAGAAAAGCTTTTAATAAGGACAGAGAAAGAGCCACAAGACCGTGTGAACGATTGCACGCCGATCTTATTGGGCCTATTTCTCCCCCGACATTTATAAAGAAAAATAGTTATATTCTCTGTGTAACTGACGATTATACAAGATATATGCAAACGTTCATATTGAAAACTAAAACTGGTCCAGAGACGGCCGCGTGTGTAGGTGAAGCACTTCGGTTTTTACAGGCGCGTCGTCCCATTGCTTGTCCGTTTGATACATTACGCTGTGACAATGGCAATGAATTCATTTGTTCTGAAACGCAAACAGTTTTACAAAAATACGGAATCGTTATAGAAACGTCTGAACCATTCTGCCATGAACATAATGGTTTCTCAGAGAGAATAAATCTAACAATTCAACAGAGGACAAGAGCACTTTTGTTCGAATCCGGATTTCCCGTTGGACTGTGGGGTTTAGCTGCGCAAACTGCGTGTTATATCTATAATAGGACGCCACATTCAGGTCTAGAATTTATTACTCCTTACGAAAAACTCTACGAAAAACTACCTGATATTACAAACATAAAAATATTCGGAGCACGAGCGTATGTTTTAAACGAAACAATACCTAAAGGACAAAAATTCACCTCTCGTTCGAACACGTACTACGTTGTTGGGTTCACAAAAACAGGCTATGAACTGTTTGACCCAAAAACTCAAAAGATTATTAACTCGTGTAACGTAAAAATTGACGAAACGAAATTATACCTACATGATTTCCCTTCATCAAATAAAAATCGTGAATCCTTTACACTTAATAATCCTCCTATTTCTAATAATGATTCCAACCTAGATAACCAACCTAATGACTTTCCTAGCACATCTAATACTACCAATATACCTACCAATGATAATTCGTTATCAAACCGAGCTATTGACGAAAACGTAAATACTAAGGAAAAAGTAGACTCAAATAATGCCAAATCTGAAACAAGAAATCGAAATTATGAATCGAGTTCTGAGAATGAATCGGTTTATGAATTAGAAATTGACTGCGACTGGGATGAGTCAGACAGTAATCCATTACAAGTAAAATATTGCTTTTCTGATCCTAACACATTTATCTCGTTAGAGGAAGAAAAACCAAAATCATATAAAGAAGCCATGTCAAAAGAAAACGTTGCTATATGGGGTAAACCTATACAAACTGAATTGAATGCGTTAATAAAACATAATGTATTTCAATTAATTAAACGTGAAAAAGGTATGAAAGTAATACCGGTTCAATGGGTATTTGCGATCAAAGATGATGGCACACCTAAAGCACGCGTAGTTGTAGTGGGGTGTAGGGATACAGAAAAATATCTTCCTGAAGATACTGCGTCGCCTACGCCCTCCGCTATGACAATAAGGTGGCTATTATCAATCGCAATACAATACGGATGGGATTTAACCCAATACGACGTCAAAAATGCATTTTTACATAGCGATATTGATCGTATAAAATATGTTAGTATACCGAAAGGGATGGAAGGTGATTCTAAGAACTTTGTTTATCGTCTGAATAAAGCGCTATATGGATTGCCTAACGCTCCTAAATGCTGGTGGAACACGTTTAATACTTTCGTAACTTCGATAGGTTTTATCAGAAGCGAAAGAGTACCATGTATATACTATATAAAAACTACAAGTGGTATCATTATCCTATTGGTGTATGTTGATGACTACATCATTACAGGAGATGATACAGAAGGTATACGAGAAATTACCGAAAAATTAAATTGTAAATTTGAAACGAGAAACCTAGGGACGCCAAAACGATTTTTAGGTATTCAAATTGACTGGAGAGATGAAGGGAAGTCTATGTTTCTTCATCAAACCCAATATACAAAAGATTTGTTGAAGGTATTTGGAATGTGGGATTGTAAACCTACACCCGTTCCAATGTTGCCCTTCACAGCCCACAAACATATCGAAACGTTAAATAAACAAAAGAATTACTCGTATAAACAAGCTATAGGTGCAATCCTATATCTTGCGAATAACACTCGTCCAGATATCGCGTTCGCGATAAACTACTTAGCTAGATTCCAATCAAATCCTTTAGAGGTGCATTGGAGTCTACTAGAATACGTACTTAGGTATTTGAAAGGTACTCTGAGTATGGGTCTTTGGTATAAAAATAATGCTACGTATAATACAGAAAACCAATTAGTAGCGTATGTCGACGCCGACTTTGCAGGCGATAAACAATCGAGAAAATCAACGACAGGGTATATTATTCAATCTTATGGAAACGTAGTAGGCTGGTGTTCACGCTTACAAAGAAGTATAGCTGAAAGTTCTGCTGAGGCGGAATTTATGGCTATATGTGAAGTCGCACACGATATCTTGTTTCTAGCACGGCTTCACGATGAGACAATTGGGCCTATTAAATACCCGATTAATCTATTCGATGATAGCACGTCTGCTATGAGTATATGTACCAACTTGACCAAAAAGGGTAGAGTTAAGCATATAGAATTAAAATTTCTAAAATACGTGAATATTATCGGGATAACATCTTGAAAAATGTCAAAGTAAATTCGAAACAAAATGAACAAATTGCTGATTTTTTAACTAAACCGTTAACGGGTAAAAGCTATGACGTATTAAGATCTCACGTTATGCATATATAAATCAATAAATGTAATTAACTCATTTGCTGAAATCAGTTCTTAGAAAATGATTAATAAGCACAATACCTGTAGACAGTACTGTAAAAACACGTATATAATTCTTGTGTAATTCTTGTAATTAATTCTCGTTCTTATGATTATTTATAGGTACCTCAAACTGATTGTTCGAATACTATGCTGAAACGCTTTTGAAATGAATATTGATGAATCGTAATTAAACGTAACAAATTCGTAGTTCTTTGAATTTTTTTTAATAAATAGAAACACCTAATAGCAGTTGTATTGGTGCAGTCCTAATATTTACTTAGTACTTATTATTATTTTTTATTTTTTTTCTTTTCTCCTTCTACGTCATTTTAAGTTTTACAACCTATATATAAACACTCGAAAGTTAACTATAGGTTTAATTGCTTCATGCTAAAGTACATTTATTATTTCTATGTTATGTATATTTGTATGCAAAGAAGAAACTTTGTTTTCTGAGTTGCATGTATTTTATACTATAAACTTGTATGTGAATTCTATAATACCTATTCACAAAAGATTTATAATAAAAATAACTGAAGTTTCTAATGTTGATCATATTCATTAAAACCATAGGTGAGTGCTCTGTGTAAAGAAGAATACTTCATTCTGTGCTACACTAGGCGTCAAAATACAATGTCAAAGTGAACGATAGGTAGAGTGTATAGAAGAAAATGTATTTTCTGTGATACACAAATCCAACACCATAATGTTGATTACTGTTTCAATGACTGGAGGCTGTAGTGCACGACAGCTTACTAGGAATACTTACAGTTAATCAAATCTTAAGAAATCGATTTGACCTTTTGGGAAGGGGATATTATAATATATACCTACTCTCAAACTAGCTCAATTTTTTTTTGAAAACTCGTCAGTGTGGGAAGGGGTGTCGATAAGTGCTGCCACCTACGGTACGCTGACTATCACTCTACTTCACACTACTCGTTTTCACCAGGTTATACTGCGGTAGTAAATAACCTGGTAAGTCTACGTATCTCGCCGTTCAGAGGTTTAACGGATCAGCCAGATCGAATTTAATGGTTGACAAATAATAACCTCATTATTGGTCATTATATATTTCTTTGTGTGTTTTTCTCGCAAGAGCTGATCAATTTCATGTTTTCATGACAATACCATCAACGGTGACTGGTCGGTGATATTTTGTCGGCATCTCTTCATTCATCTGGGTAGGCATTATCGTCATTGTACTGGCTGTGGTCGGTGCGCTTGATGGCTTTGAAGGCGTTTTTGCGGCTACGGTGGGGCATTTTGCCCTAACATGACCTGTCTCAGAGCAGATGGTACACTTGACTGGTCGTCGCGGTGCGGTGCATTGGCTAGATAAATGTCCAACCTCGAAACAATTATAACAACGGTTATAGTTATTAGCAGCGGAACGCTTACCTATACCTGTGTTAGCTGGGGTAGCAGTTGCAGTTGCTGGCTTTGTACTCGACGAGTTTACTGTAGTTGATTGGGTTACCCGTGGCTTAGGTACAGTGGTACGCGGTGGTTGGCACTCAACAAAAGTACGTATAGCAGTGACTAACTCGTCTTCATCCATGGCATTTGAATTTAGGATATGGGAGGCTAAAGCTGACCACTTACATCCTCGACTAACATATTTCTTCACTTCCGCCATGTTGAGGTATAACGGTTGCAATAAGCGCAATTTATCGTGAATGTAGGCCATTATGTCTTCACCGATCTTTTGTTCTCGGCTAACCATTCGCTGCATAATTTCAATAGTATCCTGTTGGGGTAGGAAAGCACTACGAAAGAGCCGTTTAAATTCAGCAATACTTACTAGTCGATCGTGGCACCGGATATACCACGCTTTTGCAGCGCCTACCAACGTTCGACGGGCTAACTCGATTGCTACACGGTCGCGTAGGCCATGGATAGTTACAATGGACGTCCATGTAGTAAGCCATTCCCTGGCTGCATCGGAATCGCTACTTCCATCGTAACTCTTCATATCACGGGTAAAATCTAATGAGAACGATAATGACGTAAGCGGGGTTCCATTAGAGCGGATATTAACTTCGTTTACTTGATTAAATGTGGTAAGTGGTTCGGAAACATCACTGGCTGCAGCAGAGGATGAGGCGGTGGCAATTGGTGCAGGTGCGTTTGTTGCAAAGGTCGATGCAGCTTGAACAGGTGCGGCTGAAACAGATACGGTCGGAGCGGATGCGGTAGCGGCGTTGATCGGAGCAAATACTGGTGTGGGTGCGGCAGGTAGCGTAGCGTTAACAGACGGAGGTGATATGACGGTAGCCTTAACAGCGTTGGCGAGCTCAGTAATCTGCGATGTTAAAGCTGTCAACTGTGCGACGACCATGGCATTTATAGAATCCTGATTTAGCGATGCGGCTGCGGGTTCAGGATTATCCATAAATATCGGAGACGGTTGGCGTCGTGACGAACGCAAATTTTGGCTAGAACTCGAACGCGTCTGGTATCTTGGCGGCGGCATATTGTTTCAGTCAAATTCACAATTACGTAAGTGAAAACGGAACCGGAAAAATTTAATGTTTCATAATAAGGTTGTTCATTATGTAAACTTACATTTCATGAGGCTTAAGTGGATAGCATCCCACTTCTGAAGTTGTAGGGAATACGATTTCCCTCTAATTAACGGTGCAATTGAATGTTAAGAACGAAACTGCGGTCACTTATTACTCAGATTTTATTAAAATGTTAAATCATACAACATTTTCCAATTTAATTTCAAAAAGAACATTCTATTAACATGCTACGTATTTAAAGGATAGAAATCGAAAACTAAATTAATAACGAGAATGGCGTCTCTCGAAGAAAAACTTATTTCGTTCTTTTTTCAAAACCGGAGAATTCTGTAGTTGTACCATCACGCCCAATAAGGATAGCGCGAGCCCATCATGCCTCGACTGCAATTGAACGTACCGCGATAAACCATTGTTAGATTACGGAGGCAATCCAACAACAGTGGTACCACGATGGTTCGCCACAAACATTATGGCAATAGCAATATGAACATGCACTGATGGATAACTTGAAGGGAGTTTTGTATTCGAAGAAAATGTATACACACACTGCACTACAAGCAAGTGAAAAGAATTTCAGACGAATGTCTCGGTCACACAACTCATATAACCAATCACAATGCGTCTGAATATGTAACCAATCACGACGCGTCTCATCTCATCACACTAGTCTTCACTACGACGTAGCCCTGTTTCTCACTAAAATGTTCGGAGGATGCAAATTTTTTTTTGTTCAAGAACACACTGTTGTCAATGCAGCAATGATTTTCTTTGCTTCACGTGTTAAGTTTGTCAACTAATTTTTTTTTATGATCTCAAGTTTTTTTTTCTAAAGTTGATTTTTTTCGAAACTTGAATTTTTTTCTGAACTTAAATTTTTTTCCAAACTAGAATTTTTTTTTAACTTAGATTTTTTTCTCAAATCAATTTTTTTTAACAACTCAAAATCTTTTTCTCAAGCCAGTTTTTTTTTCAACTCAAATTTTTTTCCAAATACGAATTTTTTTCCAAACACATATATTTTTTTTTGAACTTACATTTTTTTCTAAAGTCAATTTTTTTAGAACTCAAAAAGGTATTCAACTATAGTATTATAGGCATAACAGTTTACCTATTCTCAATAGTTTCTAAATGAGTTTCTTAAAAATTCAACTTTGGAAAAAAATACAAGTTTGGAAAAAAAATTTGAGTTGTAAAAAAATTGACTTTAGAAAAAAATCTAAGTTCAAAAAAAAAATGTGGGTAAATATTATTTCCTAGCTGAGTATTTGAATTGTCATTATTTTTCTATGAACAAATAAAATAAATACCACAATAATTATTTTTATTCATTTGGCTTCGTAAGTGCCTAAGTGCCTAAGTGGTAACATAAAAAACTTAGAATAACAAAAAACATAGCGCCATTCTCTTAAGAATTTGGCCAAAAAAAAAAAAAAAAAATGTAAGAAAATGAAAAAAATGCTGAAACAACTGTAAACTCTCAGAATAATTGAACAAACAATAATTAAAAAATTAATAAAAATGGTCAAAATTAGATTTGCTTAATACAGGTAACTCCCGTTGAATACCTGACTTTGGGTGCTTTGTTAATTGTAGCGGGTGAATTACACTTTGACTCGTGAAGAGTCAGGTTGCACTCGTATCCAAATATTCTTATACATTTTGAACATGCAAAAACTGTACCTTTATCCATTACGAATAATAAGACATATGTAGAATCACTAAAAAGAGCACGCACAAAGAAATAATATCATTTTACAAGATTTCAGTACGAAAATGGCAATCTTAAATGAGTGATAAGGTGAGACGAGTTATGATTGGTTATATGAGTTGTGTGACCGAGACATTCGTGAATTTCAGAATCTTAAAATTTGGCATGTTGGCATTATGATATTCATCTGTGATATAACGTCATATAAACAGGTTAGGTAATACGCAAACTGTGAAGTGGCAAGAATTGATTCGGTGGTGTTGTGAATATTTTTGAAAATCATAGTTTATATATTAGAAATTTTATAAATCTTCAATAAATAAAATTCGTAAAAATTAATAATCACCTCTTCTTATTATTTTTTTTGTCATTCTACGCATGAATCATATATCTACCATTTTACAAGACATGGTACAAAAACAGCATTATTAAAAAAAAGGATCTCAAAATGTAATCATACACTAAATTAGCATAAATCGCCGAGTCGTCGCTGGCCCGAAAAAGGCATCTCCTACATTCGGCCATTCTGTCCATCAGGCGTCCTCGCCTAACTCCTCTTCATCTAGTTCAACCTCACTGTCCATACGCCATGGTCGTATTTGAGAAATGTGGAGATCGACGCACCCCAACTGGGTTCCTTCTCTTCTCAAATCCTGAATTCGATAAATGTCTCCAGAGAGATGTTTTACCACGACCATAGGCCCACGAAATTTTGGCCGTAATTTAACTGTATTGGGGCATTTAATGAAGACGATCTCGCCAACTTCGAGTTGATCACCAACACAGTGCCGTCTGTCGAATTCTTGTTTCATTTTTGCTTGGGCACGTTCAATGTGTTCTTGGGCTATAGAACGCACTAAATCCAAATCATGTACTCCTGCTGCACGTTGTATGACCCGGTCCAAGGTTGAATCAACAAAACGCGGATTATAGCCATGTAACAACTCAAATGGCGTTTTTCCGGTCGAACGATTTATAGATACATTTATATTCCTCTGTATTTCTGGAAGGAAAGCGATCCCAATCCTCAGTTTCTTCGCTGGATGTGGCTGCGTAAATCACTAGTTGTACATTGAGGATTCGGTTTACACGCTCAACCTGTCCGTTGGCGCGGGGGTGACGGGTAGGAACATGATGAGCGATTATACCACGTACTTCACAAATTTCAAAAATGGCTTCGAAGTGAAACAACTCCCTCGATCAGAAATAATACGATCAGGCATACCGTAGGTGAGGATAAACTCCTTTAGGCATTCTTCTACACAGTTTGCTAGTGTCTGGTACTGCCCATAATCGTACAAATTTTGTAAAATTGTCGACAGCAACAAAAATGTGGTTATTTTTATCACTGGTTTCGGTGAATGGGCCAAGGTGGTCTACATTTATAGTCTCGAAAGGACGTTTCCCGGGCGGTATTGGCTTAAGTAACCCAGGCGTTTTTCCAGAGTTCCCTTTCGCTAATAAGCACTCAATACAAGAGCGTATATGGCAGCGTACATACCTACGCATACCAGCAAACCAGTATTTTTGTTTGATTGCGGCAATGACCTTTTCTAGGCTAAAATGTCCCAGCAGATCATGAAAACGAATACATATTGATTTACGCATGGTTTTTGGGACAACAAATAGTTTACGTTCGGTTTCATTATCAATATAATAGAGTAATCCATCAATAAGTTCATACCTTGGATGTGCTGCTATATTTTCAACGATAATACGAATATCTTGGTCTTTGCGCTGGTACATTCGTACAATTTCTTCCTCGGGAAGGATTGCGAATACACCTATTTCACTTTCAATATTAGAAGCTTCATCATTAGGAGCCCTACTAAGTGCGTCAACATGTTGCATACGATCGCCTTTTCGATGGTGCACAACAAAATCGTATTCTTGCAGTGCGAGTGCCCAGCGAGCGATTTGAGCATTTGCAGTTTTCTGGGTATTTAGGTGCAATAACGCCTGGCAGTCGGTGACGATAACGAAGGGAATACCGAGTAAAAATTGTCGCAATCGATTTACTGACCATACTACCGCCAATAATTCCAATTTAGATGAATGGTATCGAGCCTCTTCGGGGGTTGTTTTCTTGCTAACTGCGTATATCAATTGTAACGGGTCTTTTGGGTTGGAGCGTTGAAACAGCATACCAGCTATCCCTAAACTTGACGCATCTGTATGCAATTCAGTAATAGCTGTCGGGTCGTATAATCGTAGGGTTGGAGGAGCACATAAGATAGCCTTGATTTCATCAAATGCGCTTTGCTCACGATCACTCCACGTGAAACTTCGGTTTTTCTTAGTCAACTCAGTAATTGGGGCAATTTTTGTTGCAAAATGTTTGATAAAACGGCGGAAGAAACTTATTAAGCCCACAAACCGACGAATTTCATGTACATTTGTAGGGGCTGGAAATGAGGCGATAGCTTCAATCTTTCTTTTCCCAGGTCTTACTTCACCAAAGCCAATTTCAAATCCTAAGAATTCGACTTTTGCGACAGCTATTTCACATTTTTCTGGTCGACATGCTAAACCAGCATCAAGTAACGCTTTTAATATAGTCTCAAAACGCTGTAGCATTTCATCAAGGTTTTTGGCAGGAATTAAGACATCGTCTAAATAGTTGAATGCAATGCGAGAACGTAGTTGTCCGAGAACCTTACTCATTACACGCGAGAATTCTGATGGCGCATTACATAGTCCAAAAGGTAATCGCGTGAATTGTCCGCTTTCATTTTCAGTGACAAATGCAGTTTTGGGTTTTGCGCTTTCCGATAATGGTATCTGTAAGTAGCCACTAGCCAAATCTAAAATGGTAAAAATCTTCGCGTTTGCAAGGGCAACTAAATGGTCGTCAATGTTGGGTAATGGGAAATGCGTTTCTCCGTCTGCGCATTTAACTTACGGAAATCAAATACAGGACGCTTTTTATTGTCCTTCTTACCTACAAGAAATGCAGGAGCAGCGTACGGTGAATCTGTGTCCTCTACAATGCCTGCCTTTCGCCAATCTGCTATCTGACGTGACAACTCTGCTCCGTCAGCTCGATTCGAACGGTACGGTTTTGTTGCAACTGGTCGGCTTCCTGGTTTTTCAATGATTTCAATTGGTGAACACTTTGCAGTACCCAATTCAAACACATTGGTCGCAAATGCCTTCCGATGAGCGTTAATTACAGCCATAAATTTTTCTCGTTCGGTTTTGGTTAAGAAATCTCCAAATTTAAAATGGTCAGGGGTTAATGGGAGCCATAATGCACGTGTATCAATAGTAGCAACAATGAGTTTTTCTTCAATACTTGTTTCATCAACTATATGAAAACGACCAATTCGCGAACCTTTTTTCAGCACTATATCACAATCGGTTATAATAGGTATATACGTCTCTGAATCAACACATAATAATGTATTTGATACACTCACAATGTGTTTGGGTAAACACCAGTTTCGGCACGTACAAAGTTCACAGTGTTACGACTCAGCTTGACTTCTTCAGCAACACGGAATTCACCTCGAGGTTTTGCCTTGACAATTGGAAATTCGCAGAATGGCATATCGGAAGCCTTAGCCAAAATTAATTGATCGCGTATCTTTAACATGGCAACTTCTGGGTGGTCCGTCCATGATCGACCAATGATCATTGGAGCAGGTAACGTAGCATCAGGCACTACAAGAACCTCAACGCCTGCAACTGCGAGGTTATCAATTTCAATTGTAGCTTGGAAACTGCCAAGGGTTTGAGTTCCCTTATTAAGTTGACCAACACCGTAAATTACTGCATCACTTTTTGATATTAATTCGCCTAGCTGTACGGCATCGCTAGCTCGAATTACGCAAACCGCACTACCAGAATCGATCAGGACCTTAGATAGCTCGCGGCCATTTATCAACGCATTTTTAACATACTTATCTCCACTCGATGAATTTATATTTGCTCGAACCACCGCATTCACATTTTTCACTTCCACAGTTGCATCTGATGGTGACGTAGATGTAGTTGTGGGGCATTTTGATTTCACATGACCTTGTTGATTACACGCCGTACATTTTGGAATGCGCCGTGGAGCGGTACAATCCTTCGAAATATGACCTGTCGCAAAGCAATTATAACATTTTACAGGCTGTTTTTCTGTTGTAGCTTTTTTACTTATTGGCGTTGACTCATTATTTACGCGGTTGGGTTTTATTTCAGGCTTAACTTTTGTTGTAACTGATGATTTACTATTTACACCTGAACCGGTAACGGCGGGTTTTTCGTGGCAGTCAATGAAGGTACGAGCAGCTTGTACCAACTCATTAACATTATTTGCAGGAGCGATGAGCAAATACGAGGATAACATACCCCATTTGCAACCTTTGCTCAAGTACTTACGAGTATCAGACAAGGATAATTTTAGGGGCTGCATAAATCGAAGTTTTTCATGTATATAACACATCGCATCTTCCCTGGTCGTTGTTCACGGGCAAGCATACGTTCAGTTTGCGCAATAATGTCGGTTGGCGGGAGAAAAGCAGCAGTAAATAACTTGGTAAAAGAAGCAACGGTTTTAAACTCAGAAATTGGTAAAATTACCAATTCTTTGCTGCACCCGTTAAGGTACGACGCGCTATCTCAATAGCAGCCCGATCACTTAATCCGTGAATTGCAATAATTGCCTTCCATGCGGTCATCCATTCATGAGCATCTTCAACATTACTGGTACCATTATAAGTTGGAAGATCGGCGCTCAGATCAACAGCAAATGAAATAGTTGCTTTTCCGGTATCGGCTGCAGTAGGTGTATCGGCTATAATACGGTTATCGGCTATGACACGTTGATCGGCAACAGCATTTGTATCGGCTTGTCGGATAGTATCAAGCGAAATATTCGACTGACCTGTAGTCAACAGCGAGAAGAGTTGAGTAAATTGAGTCGACAGTTTTGTTAGCTGGTCCGTTACAGCGGCCAACGGTTCCGGCTTCGGCTTGTCAGCATCAATTTTCTCGGCGGCATCTTCGCAATCGC
>VFXL01000187.1:23080-53750 GCA_009761765.1 Phenacoccus solenopsis | reverse complement strand
CAAAATGGATCCAAAATGGCGGATTATCAAAATTTTGAGTAGAGCTTGAGGAGCCTCAAGTTGGTAAAAATGTAATTAATATGAATTCATATGGTTATTGGGGATAAGTTGTATACTATATCCCAATTCACTTCCATACATGATGTTGGAGGGGGAAGGCGGGGTTATCAACCTAAAATAGTGGTGGGGGTACAGGAGGGTCGAAAATTTTTTATTGCTGTGTCATATGATAAAATGAGCCCAAGTGACAAACGTATTTTGATTTTAGCTTCCTCAGTGATTTTGGAGGGGAGTTAGAGCAAAAAACGGCTTTTGGAGGGGAAATTGCTGCAGGAAATTTCATGAATCTTCCATATCTCATCACCAAATCGGCCTAGAATGGTCAAACTTTGTGTGTAGGATTAGTTTGTGACCAGAATATAACCTCTTAAATTTGAGTCAAAATGGATCCAAAATGGCGGATTATCAAGATTTGAAGATAATTTGAGCACCTCAAATAGTTATAATTTGAGAAATATGTGTTCACATGATTATTTCATGGCAAGAAATACTACATTTGTGCCAAATTCAACTTCTTAAGTGTTTTTGGAAAGGATAGGGTAGGCGTTTTCAGACTTGGTATTGGGTGTGGCCTGTAGTCATGAACGGTTAAGCAAGGTTATTAGTAAATCAAAACAAGCTCCAATTAAAAACTCAGCTCCAGTAATGCAGCATGGCTGCTTATTTTATTTTTATTTTCAGTGATCCATCTATTTAATGAAACCACAGAATAGAAAATTTATTGCACATGTCTTTTTTATTGCCATCAAAAAGCTACAAAAGTCTAAAAATTGTAAATGTAGTTAAGTAGGCATTATAAACAGGTATAAATATTTTCGCTCGTCTAAATTCCTCATACACAAATATTTTCTTTGGCTTGAAGTCTAGGTCTTGGAATTCTGGTTTTTCGTATTTCCTCGCAAAAAAAACCCAACATTTTTTTTATTCCTTCACATCAATTTTACGATTTATTCAGAAAAATATCATATCTATTGATTAAAAAAAAAAACCAAAGATAATTATCAAATTTATTACGATTTTCTCATCCTATTGCTAATGAAATTAGATTGGCAACGATAAGGAACCAACTAATGAAGTATCAATTCGGAAAGATCAAGAATATAAGAGAAAACATCGTATGCTTTAACAATTAGGTGGATATCTTCGATAATAAGCGCAGTAAACCTAGAGAACTATGCACTAGCTGCATATCAGTACACAGTATCCCAGTATTAAATAAATATATACAGGTACGTGACAGACAACTCTATCTTGTCTCTTGAGCCTGAACTGTCTTCTCTCTTCTTTTTACGTGAAACTCGTTCGTAATACATTCAACTGGGTTTTCGTCGTTTCGATCACCACAGTAATTCCTACGTATAAGAAGCCTATAAATGAGTGGACTAGCAATTTCCCCAGGTAATAATTTTCCACTGATCAACACTCGTAGTATATATCACACCGTAACTTCGACATTCTTAAATTATTCGTCCTTGTTAACACGAAAGAAGGAATTAAACAGAATTATCAGTTAAAGTGCGAGCAGGAAACTGTAATTAATGTTTTAGAAATTCACACTTCTATTTAATGATTTTATCGTAACTCAACAATTTTGTAAAATTTAAAAATAAAAATATTAAAAAATTCCCCGTCTTCCCGCCATATAAAGTAAACCCACCATGTCACGCTAGGTATTCCACGTCGAAGGATTAACCAACCGCCTCCGACTGATTAAGTTTCTTACGTACGATGATACTGAAAACGTTATTATAGCAATGAAGAAAATTAAACGCCAAGTACGAATACACCGAAAGCTTTTAGCAATTTTCTTAGTCGATATAGCGTTTAAATAGCTTTTTTTCTAGTTTTAAATTAAACTTAATTCGATGACGTTTCATAATATGGCTCGAGATGCTTGTAAAATAAAATAAACGGATTGTCTGATGAGATTGCAAATTACATGCAAATGGAAATTAAATTAATGGTAGAACGATACCGAAAGTATTATGGCAACACGTATTTTTTTTTTTTTTTCGTGAAAAACTAAGTGGATATTTTAAAATAAAATCCAATGTCGTGTAAGGCACTTGACAACTAATACTAAATTAGGTGAATATGAGGGTGCCAAGGTCCAAACGTTGACAGTCACAAGAATGCTAAGTGTATTACAATTACTAACGAATTGGTGTAAGTAAAATTAAATGAACGCTGATTTTTCATTTGTATCAACTTCCCTCTCGTCAGTATGTTGAAACAGATTTGAGGCTTTGATTTTACAACATCTCCTAATTTTAACTAGTTAAAATTGCTAAAGAACATGTACCTATAGATATACGATACGTAACATATACGCCAAATTTTATTTATTTATTTTTTAATTCTTATAAAGTCGTAGAATATCGATTCCTCGCTAATCTATAGTATACCTATACAGTTCAACACAACAACCTTGAAGAAAAATCTACAATAAAAATTTTAATTATCTTGGTAAAACACCAATTCGCTAAATGTTTTAAGCATCGTAACGTTTCTTCACTCACATGCTAATTTTCTAAGGCGAGATCATTCTATCTGAGTTATAATGATCATGTTTTCGAACAGGTAAACTTGGGTGTCTAATTATACTTAACGCTAATCACAAAGCGTTCAACCTCAAGTCATGAATCACCTTTATGTCAAGTATCGATGCAATCGTACTTAAAGTTAAACTCCAACATAATACGTAAGATGGTAATGTAATTTTTCCAGATCTAATGACCACTTGAAATTTTTTTGCGGGAGGGGGGAGAGGGTACTATAATATTCTTATAAAATTAAAACTGAAATCTTAAGACACCTCGTGAGTGGGTTTAGGATATACTATATTTTTGTCTCCTTTAGATCATCCTACATTTTCCATCTATTTAGACCTAATCTCAGGAGAATCTTCAACTATCTTTACATACAAATTTTGCGCAAGAATGAAGAAATTTCATGACTTAAAACCTTCTCAAAAAGCTAGTTTCTGCTCCAAATCCATTTCAAATTCGCTTAAGAAGCTGAGATTTCGATTAATTGGTATTTTCATCTTACTTTGCCACGCAATACTAACATAGAGAAAACTGAGGCTTTAGATGTCCAAGTCAATCCAATCTCTCCAGAATATAAATGAACCATCAATTTTAGATGAATCGAAAATTAAAAACAATTAATTTAGGAATGTTGAGGCCTGTTTATGGGCCCATTTACTTCCGAGTTCCGAATTTTATTATAAAAAAGTTGCTGTGTATATGATGTCATCGATAAGTTTCCATCACCAGTTTCTGATATTAACACCCAATAAGAGGACAGGTGAAGAGAGTAAGAATGGAAGGTTGAAAAACGTTTCGAAGTATTGCAACTTTTTAGCCGAGTTTTCAATAAAACCGATAGCCATTACCGCCCACCTGATTTAGGAAAGGAGATCGTGGTGGGATAATGTCTCCAAATCTTTAAGTTTCAGACCACTCATAATCATGTAGCAAATGTGCAACTTTTGAGCATGCAAATTTTTTCTCCACTTGTCATACCAGCGGGTACTCGAGATAATCGCTCAAAATTTGGTGAGAGACGTTTCTTGAAAATGCGAAGAAAGTACTTTTTTGTTTTTTACACCTCAAAATGACGGACACTCAAATTTTAAGAAGGTATGAAGAGGGAAGAGGAACATCTAAAATTTTCGTTTTTGATCTCATATGAGAGGATGAGTCACGGACATTAACGTATCCAAATTTCATCTTCCTAAGAACATTTGAAGGGGAGTTGGAGCAAAAAACAATTTTTCAGGAAATTCTGAGCCATGAAATTTCTAGAATCTTCCATATCTCCTTACCTAATCGATCTATAAGGATGAAACTTCGAGCGTGGCATAAGTTTGGCACCGGAACATGATCTCTTGAATTTGCCCCAAAATGGATCTAAAATGGCGAATTTTCAAAATTTGAGGAGAGCTTGAGGACCCTCAAGTAACTAAAAATATGATTAATATGAACTCATACGATTATTGAAAATAAGAAGTATACTATATCCGAAATTAATCTTCACACATCAAGTTGGAGAGGAGGAGGGGTTATACCCCTCAAATTATGGGAGGTACACGAGAGATTGAAAATTTTTTATTGTGGGCTCGTATTTTGATAAAATAAGCCCAAGTAACCAACCTATTTTGATTTTTATATGAAGAGGTCCATTTCGCTGCCGCCCCCCCCCCCATTACGAGGTAGAGAGCTGAAATTAACCACATCGTTTGTGCTACGTTTGTGCCCGTTTTTGCCGTGAAAATTTTCGTTTGTGCCGCTCCCCCCACGGAGATATGGCATGTGGGGCTGTAGAAATGCGAGCCCTCCCATTTTAACGTTGAGTGCTGAAATCAACCACATCATTTGTGCTACGTTTGTGCTGTTTTGTGCAGTAAAAATTTCACTTGGGTAGGAAAAATCAAAATAGGTTGGTAATGAAGGGTAGTTGGAGCAATAAACAGTTTTTGGAGGGGAAATTGCGACAGAAAGTAGGAATTTTCCATATCCATATCTGCTCATCTAATCGGCCTAGTAAGGTCAAAGTCTGTATCTAGGGTTAGTTGATGACCAGAGTATGACTTCTCAAATTTGGGTCAAAATGAATCCAAAATGACTGATCGTAAAAATTGGAGGATAATTTGAGGAACCTGAAGCAGCTATACTTAGTTTGAAAAATACACTACATTTATTCTAAATTTGATTTCTCAAGTGGTTATGGAAGGAATAGGATTGGGGTTTTTAGATTTAATAATGGATAAGGTCGTTTAACTATGCATATAATATGAACTGAGCTATTCCCATTAGCCGCCGAATAAATGGAAGGGGCAACATTATTAGAGAAAAATATCGAAAGAAAAGCCGGTATGAACGTAACGCGCATGCGCGAATAGTTTCACAACTCACTGTGTTTTACACAGGGTAAGTGTTAAAGGAGCTGCCGTGCTACTGTAGTAATTTATTGGGGTTTTTCGATTCGCTTGCAGCGCTAGTGTTCCCATTAAAATAACAGTGATCGTGGTAATTATTTTCTTGGTGGCGCGATGAAAAAATACGCAATCGTCTGCGTTTTAGGAACTTCACACTTCAATATATGCGCATCAAAACGCTGTAAAATTTTGAAGAAAAAAAATCCACATGAAAGGGTATAAAATCTAGATGATTTTTCATCATTTAAATACTCACGTATCTGCTCAAGTTTTCGTTCTATTTTAATTTAAAGTTTTATTAAGGCATAAATGTTGATAAACAAAAACCAGCCAGTTGTCTTATCACCTTTCAAAGTTCATTATTTTCAAGATAGTTGAAAGTTAGTAGTTGAAAGTTACCTACCCAATTAAAATTCAAAATGTTATCAATTTTAATACAAAATAAATTACGAAACTATCATAAATTCACAAATTTCATTTTTAGTATGATATTGCGCATCATTTTCACTGGTATTTTAATTCATTTTTCATCCATACATGTCGTGAATGTTTGCACCGAAAAATCTCTCTTTTTTCGATGATCTTAGACCAGTCGTTTAACATGAGTTCAATATGGTAGGAAAAATCCTGTTGGAGTAAAATTCTATACAAAAGTACTTTTTCTTTTAATCAAAGCAATAAAATTATATTTTTTACCTATTTCGAAATTTTGATGCATCAACATACCCATTTTCAGAAATCCATCATCAACGAAATAATGATTATAAATTCGTGAAAATAAGCAATTAATGGGTGTGTGAACGAATTTACCTATTATCATTCGTCTATACCAAAAAGTCGGACATTTGCCATACCCCAAATCTAAAAATACGAACACCCTTTTCTCTCTCATCTACTCTTTCCCAAATGAATTAGGCTGTAATAGCTATCTTGTCTTATTGGAAACTCAGCTAATAATTCAATCATACCTAATTTGCGAAACCTTGTTCTCGCAAATTTTTCCATCGACAGTTTAGCATTCAGATCATAATAATCTTCACAATCACGATATTTACTTATTTCGCGAGTTGGATTTGTAAATATTATCTGCTTTTTGTCCTTTAGAGTAAATTTTTGACCGATGGGAGTAACTGTTGGTGTGATACTTGGTAGATAAATTTTCTAGAATTTTTGTGTACTCTCTACGTTGTAGTTCAGTGCATGTAGACATTGAGGTCGGAAAAATTCCCATCAAAGCGATTTTTGGTATGGTTGTTAGGAACACCATTCTAAACAACATACTAAAAGTCCTGACCCCTAGGTGTGGAGCGTATCCCCACAGGGGGGAAAATGTCCCCCCAAAATCAGTTTTTGGCCCCTATCTCCTCCGCATTTGGTCCTAGCGCAAAAAGGTCTCAATAAAATTTACTCTCCTTTCAATTCCCTATAAAATGAGCTATAAACCATTTTTCAAGGAAGAACGAGTGTGGAGCTATGGCTTCCTAAAGTTGAGTGGTTTGGAGGTGTGTTATGAAAAGTCGCTATGAAAAACGTATTACGATTATTATAAATTCTTTTAATGGTTATATATTATATTGAAGCCTAAGATAATTTTCCTAGGCAAATCGAAACCACCGTCCTCTTCCCCCACCACCATTATCAGAAGAACATTGGTTTTAATGACACATCCCATTTATTCTAATTTCGACATAGAAAAATTACACCAAACATCTACGAGTCACGGGTGCTTTTCGTATCCTTGTTGGGGGGAGGGAGCGGCTTATATTGCGACACGACAATACTGTTTCTTGTAGCGTTTGCTCGGAGTGCACTCCATATTAGAACATGAGCTGGTTGAATGAAACTTGAGGACATCCTCTCACCTCCTGGTACATTTATAAAATTTTGCTCCATTTATCACGTGGGAACTAAAATACCTCCACTCATGCTCCGTCACGCCAACTCACAGTTCAATGAAATGTGAGGTCACAAAAACTCACCTTCCGTGCAAACTAAAAGACCTGGACTCATGCCCCATGAAACTAACTCACAGTTCAATGAGATGTGAGGTCACGCAAACTCACGTTTCTGCAATACTAAAAAACTGCGAACTAAAAGACCTTGACTCATGCTCCGTCACGCTAATTCACGGTTCAACTTTTCCGTGAGCTCACACGAACTCACATTCCTGCTACATATATAAAATTTTACTCCATAATATTAAAACATGAAACTAACTCACAGTTCAATGAGATGTGAGGTCACGCAAACTCACGTTTCTGCAACACGAAAAAACTGCGAACTAAAAGACCTTGACTCATGCCCCGTTACGCTAATTCACGGTTCAATTTTTCCGTGAGCTCACACGAACTCACATTCCTGCTACATATATAAAATTTTACTCCATAATATTAAAACATGAGCTGGTTCAATTTTTCCGTGAGCTCACACAAACTCACATTCCTACTACATATATAAAATTTTACTCCATAATATTGAAACGTGAGCTGATTCAATGAAACGTGAGGTCACACAATCTCATGTTCCAAGTCCTGAGCTGGTTGAATGAAACTTGAGGACATCCTCTCACCTCCTGCTACATTTATAAAATTTTATTTACTTCATAATATTAAAACATGAGCTGGTTCAATTTTTCTGTGAGCTAACACAAACTCACATTCCTACTACATATATAAAATTTTACTCCATAATATTGAAACGTGAGTTGATTCAATGAAACGTGAGGTCACACAATCTCACTTTCCAAGTCCAAAATTTAAAAATTGCGCACATCATAGGGAGATCCTGGTGGATAATTTATTAACTACTCCTCGGGGCTGTGGAATGACGTTTGGTCGAGCGTCATAGATAGGTGTACAACTTCTTTGGCCCATTTACTGGACGTTTCTTTAAAGCTTTTTTTCGAGCTTCATGGAGCTTTTCGTGAGTGCCTGAGGCGTTAAGAATGATCTCCTCGTTCAGCCCACTTTAGGAAGCCATAGCTCCACACTCGTTCTTCTTTGAAAAATGGTTTATGGCTCATTTTATAGGGAATTGAAAGGAGAGTAAATTTTATTGAGACCTTTTTGCGCTAGGACCAAATGCGGAGGAGATAGGGGCCAAAAACTGATTTTGGTAGGTCATTTTCCCCCCTGGGGGGATACGCTCCACACCTAGGGGTCAGGACTTTTAGTATGTTGTTTAGAATGGTGTTCCTAACAACCATACCAAAAATCGCTTTGATGGGAATTTTTCCGACCTTTGGTGTATTTTATGTCTAAATGCACTGGACTATTGGAAAGACATTCACGTTTAAACTGACACATTGAAGCCACAATGGAGTTTCTTCAGTTCCCTTACCTTGAAATGGATTACTTCGTATCTACCCGGGTATACTTGGTGGTTGTAAACATTTTTAGACGTGATACGAAGCCACTTGTTGCAGAAGCAGCGTGTTCCGGCTGTAATTTGTAATGGTAGAGAATTTCACTCGTATCTCGGAAGTGCTCAGCTCATTTATTTAACCATCGTTAAAGTTTATCAACATTTATGGCTTCCTTTGATAACTGACATGAGAAGGATATTTCACCCTTGTCGTTATATACTGCACACCATCATTGTCAAAGCTATATGAATGAAATTGTTGAAATGATTTCGTAACGATGGAGAAACACATTACGCATTTAACTCGAACTGAAGTAAGGAAATATCCACCATTTAATTTACCCAAACGCCGAAGATGACATAACATCTGGCATACGATCCAATAAACCCGAATCAAGGTTAGTTCGCAGTTCGCGAATTTCTTCGATAAAAAAGTGATTCCGTTAACCGGTGCTCATTCTCATCTAGTCACTACGTAGCTTCGTTCTTTCATTAATTATGGTATTAAACTCGTCGTAAAACGCCGTTTAACCGCTTTCGGGTTAAATTCGAGGTTTACAACTACGTAAACGCAGCTAATAACCTAGGTAATAAAAACCTCAGGTTTCAGCCGTGCGGTGGGCATAAAATAATTGCGATGATTTCGACATCGAATGCACCTCAGTCCGAATGTCGAAGGAGGCGAGAAAACTTCACCTCTTCGATTAGAAACCGTTTTGCAAAGTTTATTTTTCCGACACACCCGATATAATCAACTACATCTACACAATTCTCACTCGTTAATTACCGCCGTAACATGCGTAAAAAAATTACACCGTCTACTCGTTAAAGTTGAAGCCACAAGAGTATAATGATACGTTGTACACATGTACAATCGTGTACTTCCGCGCCACCAAGATGCATCCGTCAATACGGTTATCATTTTTTCGACATTACAGGCTTAAGAGCAGGCCGCGAGATCGAGAGATGGGAATTTTTCACTCGAATGTACACGAATAATTCGATACGTCACAAGGACGTCGTATGTTTCGCGCATAATGAGCTCTGACGTCCGTTATGACACGTTAAAATACACCTGCGACAATTATTTTCGCGTACGCCACCACGTTGAGATTTCACGTATTCACAAGTACGATGTGCCAGACGAAGAAAATGCTCGTCGTGGCCATCGAACTATTACACAATGGAATACTCCATATCGCGTACAATTGGCCAAGTAAAAAGCCTTGAAAATGCTAATCATCTACCTGCGCTTTAATTAACATATACCATCGGCGTATGCGAGAAATTCAAACCGAAGACGCTTCGGTTCGACAACTGCATAATTACCAGCAAGTCGAACAGGTTCATTGGTGCCGTACGACTTCGAACAATCGTGCATAAAGATACCTATGCCATTCGCTCCGCCACGTAATTTAAGGTCAAAAAGTAAAACGTCCGTAGTTCAGGTTTTCCTCGTTATCAATCAAACGGTTCATTTTCAACGCTTTACTATAATATGCGCCCCGGAATGGAGGCATTTCGTAATGGGTAAACCCAATGAAGAGCCATATAAGCGCATAAGATGCAGGCTAAAAATGCCATTCTAGAGCTACTCCTCTCAAAAAAAACATCTGAAGTGTAATACGTCGCCAAAGTGAGCACCACTAATTTTAGGACCTCTTATAATTCGTTTCCACTATTCGACCATACCCCAATCAATCTTTTGAAACTAAATTACATTATGTCGCTTTCCCAAACTCACACAGAAAATTGAAATTAGACTATATTTAGGTCTTTCCTATATCACTCGTATGGTTGCAAATTAAACAGATTTCAATGGCAAAGAGTTTACTTTCAAATTTTTGAGACATGCATCATTTTAAAAATCCATTTAGAACGAAATATGAGGGATAATATTTCAGCAACATAAGTTCCCTTCACATACAGGTGCCAATTTAGAGACTCAAATGGCAGGAACAGGGGCGTACCGAGGACCTTCTTCATGGGAGGGGGGGGGGGAGAAAACCAAAAATTGCTAACTAATACCATGAAATTTTGCCAACTGTTGACTTTTTTTTTTTGCTCCAGAAAATAAGATGTTAAATAAATACGATGTCACAGTCTTGTTAGTCTTCAAAAAATTTAAAAATGGCTCTAATAATACTGCGCAAGTGGTCAAGTTTACCAATTTTACGCTAAAACACCAAATTTACCAACTTTCCAAAAGCCAAGGGGGGAACCTTCCCCCCTCCCCCCTTTCGGTACGTCCCTGGGCAGGAAATAATTCCAAGTCCACCACTGAGGTTTGGTGAGCTTTTCAGCGTAATCTTTGCAACAATATGCTCTTTTTGGGTATCGTATATTTATCGAATATTATATAATATTCATTTTATTTCATCGGTACTGATGCAGATGAATGAGAATCTTCATTGATGGGTTTATCCATTAGGAAATGCCTCTATTCCGGTACGCGTAGAAATTTACGATAAAGTCGCGTAAAAATTATGATAAAAATTCATGTATTTGCAATTTTTACATATTTCATCGAAAAAAATGTTTTGAATTTATTTTGCACATATTTAGTTAAAAATTAATGCATATTGAATATATTTCTTCAAAAATTATTTTTTTTTATATTTATTAATTTTTTATTCAACAAAAAAACTTCATTACAATTTTTTCAAATTAATTTTTCAGTCACAAAAAAAAATTTTCAAATAAAAAAAATGAGCAATACTATTCATTCACTCAAAATTTTTTAACACGCGTCGACTTTTGAACTTCCTAGACTCACTTCCAGATATCCTCAAAAATGCCCCTGTATTAATCTCCTTCTTACAACGCTCGAATCTTCTCTCCCAAATCTAACTAATAACTACAAAGACCCGTGCCTCTGGCCCAGTTGCAGGATACGGCATGGCTAAACATCAACAGGTAACAGGTAAATGAAAAATAGTTATAAATTAATTTATTAACTGAGTTTTCAACTTAAAAACGATAACTATTACAGTCTACCTAATTTACGAATTGGTGGTCGGGGGAAGGTGGGGTCTTCAAATAACTACGTTTTAACCCATCGAAGGGCGATGGGAAAGGTGCGAATAGCTCAAATTTTTCATTTTTGATCTCATATTAAAGAGCAAGACGAGGACATCAACATACCCAAATTTCAGCTTTCCAAGTGCATTTGGAAGGGAGTAAGAACAAAAATTGGCTTTATGCATTTTGAAGAAGTTTCGAGTCAAGCAATTTCTCAAATCTCCTATATTTCATCATCAAATCAATGTAAAAAAGTCAAGCTTTGTGAGATGGGTTAGTTAGTGACCAGAGTATAAGCTCTTGAATTTGGTTCAAAATGGATCCAAAATGGCGGATTATCAAAATTCTAAGTAGAGCTTAAGGAGCCTCAAATTGATAGAAATGTAATAAATATGAACTCATATAATTATTTGGATAAGATCCCATATATAATGCTTAATTTTTTTTTTCAATTATAGTCCATTAAGAACTGGAATCCGAGTAGGAAAAAATTCGGTATATGTGTAAATATCGTAGTAGCATCCTCTTCAATATTTTAAAAGGCTCCAAGAATCCGAGTGAAGCGCAGCCTTCTGGTGGCGGGGTAGGGGAAGTGATTTGGCCCCCAAAAATCAGCTTTAAACCCTTATGCCGCAACATGAAAGACATTAAATGTAAAAATTTGATTGTATCGCAACATAATGTCAAAAATCCCCTTTTTTGGATGTTGTTGTTGTCAAATTATTATTATGTCGTTTCAGACATTATGTTGTCAATTTTTTTTTTGAATATAGTATGTCCTTTTTGACATCATGTTGTGCGTAATGTATTGCTTTGTGAGGGTCCTTAAGTGCTAAGAATAAATTCAAATTTGATCCCCCACCTTTATCCTTTAAAAACCTTATACATAGAATTTGTGTTGTAAATATAAAACATTTTAGTTCTTGATCTATTTTTGGTTAAAAAATCAATTTTGCGTTCCCTTCCACTCCCACTCTGAAGCCTTTATAAACGCCATGCTACTATTATTGCACAACATGATAAGCAACCTATGTAATATGAAACACATAATTCGTCCTACATAATTTTCCCGATTTAAAAAAAAAAAGAAGATATAAGCTCAAGCGCTATTTTGGGACTTTTACAGGCATCTTATCGAAGAAACGATGAGACTATTTTTAAAAGGAAATTTAGGGTAGAATAACTTCGTACAAGACTATTTTTCACGAAAATGCATTATTTACGCAGATGAACGCTTAATACTGATATTTGAATAGTTAATCTACCCTGGCAGTTACGTTCCACCCGGGCTCTTGAGAATTTTCAGAATGTCGAAGAGGATGGCGGTGGTACTGATGTTTACACCAAATCTTTGATGATTCTCAACCAGCTCTTACAGGTCTCACCTCCCTCCAGATTTACTCGGTGAGGTACGAATTTGATAAAATTGTATTCTCAATTCCTTTTGCTATCCTAAAAGAGATGCAATGATTGTTATTTCGAAACAACGTTCCGTTAAAAACCACCAAAAATACTAATCATGAACTGGAAGCGCGGCTGAATGCCATTTCCTTCATTATTTAGCTCCTGGAAAATTTCAAGCTACACCTATAAACAGGCAAAACGAGATCGTTGAAAAATACCGTTGAAAACGCCAACACAACTGCTTGTGAATGTCAAGTGATAAAGGTAGAAATGCGAACTCGCATAAAAATGCAACCAATACATCAATTAATCAAGATATAGGTACGCGCGCCCTAACGCCATACCACTCACCACACTACGGTAATAGCCATCATAAGACTCGATATGTGTAACAGTGTAACACTACGAACCACGCGTAGGTACAAAACTCGGGTATATTTTTCCTCAGCACGCCTTCCATTAAATTACTACCTTGGATGAGTTAGCGTACGCATCCGAAACAGTAGCTCCCTCAAATCAAGGTTAAGCTGCGAACAACCTCTGCTCGTGACGTTGTGATTATCATTTAAAAATACATTCGTAAAATACGATACCATTAAGGTAATAACAGGTACCAGCGGTTTCGTAAACATCGCTCTATAATTACGACGAAAATTGGTCGAAAAATGGAAATTTATCCGGTACCGAAGCCTTTTTAATTATATCAATTTTCGACGAATAATAACAGCTTAGGGGTACGATGAGCGTGCCGACGTTCGATACAGATACAGATCGTGTAAAAACCGTCACAAACACTCTTCCCACTTTTCACATGAAATGGAAAAACTTTACATATTCTTAGCCTGGACTCGGAGAATTCCGACGTATGTACTCGAGTACCTGAAATGTTCTAACGCTTGACAGATTTCCTCTCATAACAGAGTATTATCGCCGTAACATGCGGTTCGAGTTATCAAAAAAATTTATTATATATCTACGTATTTCACTAGCGTGACGCACATTCTAAAAGATAAACCATTTCGTTTGTAATACATCGATGTTTTATTTTTGTAGAAATTCGACTAAGATCATTTTATCGCACCGATATTTCTTCCCTATGGAATGCTTGGATGGCACCACAGACCGGTTTATAGAGATTCTGATCGATGACTGAAGACACAATGTATAAAGAACTGATAAGAAAGGCTCCAATATACTGTCGGAATAGCCAATAATGAATGAATGCCTTTCAAAAAAAAAAAAACACTTCCAACTGAAATTACTTTCCACACCTTAACAAGTCTACGTTGTTTATCATACGAGTATATCTGAAGCATAAAAAGAGGATGGTTAAATGAGTAAGGGCAGAAATAATTGATTTAGAGAATATACATAATAGTAACACTATATCCGTAAAATGTATTTTTGTACTCCAACTAGTGTTTAAAGAATCAATATATTTGTAAAGATAATAATAAAGTGTTTTTTTGATAAAGGTACAAATTTTTCTTATCAATTCCAAAAATCGATAAATTTAATTAAAATTGCACGAAAAATCATTACACTGCAAAAAGGAAAGCAACGATCATGATTTATAGAGAAAGATCGTGAAAATCTCAATTTTCAAATGGATTGTAATTTTTTTATGACAAATCATAATTTTTAATGAAGTTATCCAAATCATGAATTTCAGGTATGAATCACCAAACTCATAGTCTTGGTAATAGGTTACCTACAATAATTACAAAAGGTAGGGAAACAAACCATTAAAATCATTATTTCTGATAATAAATCACTGAAATCTAAATCATTTAAAATTACAGATTCACAGTTATATTACCAAAATTATTAGTTTTGACAACAAATCATCATAATTAAATTTTCAAAATAAGGTATGCCCGAAAATTACAATTTTTAGTGATTAATTATAAAAACCATAAATTCCATAGATGAACTATCACTTTAAAAATTTGAGTATCTAATAACTAATAAATCGCTAAAATTTTACAAGTTCGGAGATAAACCATCAAGATCACTAGTTTTGGTAATGAAGCATAAAAATTGTTGGTTTGGTGATAACCATATCATAATAATAATTTTTTATGATATAGGTACTATCAAATCACAATTTCTATTAATGATCCATAAAAATTAAACATCACAAATTCTATAAATAAACAACGAAAGTAAATGGGTTTTGGTGACAAATCACAAAAATTACTTCAAATCAAGATGTTTTGCGATGAGTCATAACAATCCCAAATTCTAAAAATGAATCATTTGAGTCAACAGGTCATGGTGACAAATCACTAAATTCAACATTATAATAGCATAATTTTTAGTGATAGTCCATTGAAATTATGATTTTTGATAATAAACAACTAAAATCACTGATTATAGAGTTATTTATGGCTGCGACCAACATTACTAGTTTTAGCGACGAATCACTATGATTACGATTACTATCGGTCAATCACTATGATCATAATATTTGATAATGAAGCTACTGGAATCAAAGTATTCTGATAATGAGATATTAGAATCACTAATTTTAGAGACAGATCATCATATATCCATTGATCTTAGTGGTAAAACACCATAATACGTATTGGTTGGGAGATGAACTGTTGAGACTATAATATTTTGGCAATGAACTAAAAAAAATAATTAGTTGACGAATGAGCAAATTATAATGTTCAATACCAGCAGTTGAAATTGTAATTTTTGATAATAAGCCATCAAAATCATCAATCATAGCATTAATTATTACTTTTGGCGATAAATCACCATAATTATAATTTCTGTTGATAATTCGCTACATAAATTATCTTAAATGATGAGTTGTTGAAATCAAAGTTTTTGGTAACAAGCCATAAGGACTATAAATTTAAAATATGAGCAATTTTAGTCATCGATTTTGGTGACAAATAACCATACAATTATTTAAGTCTAGAGATAAACCATAAAGATCACTATTTTGATGACGAATCACATAAACAAAAGTTATGCTGATGAATCCCAAAAATCATTAATAGATGCAGAGATGATGAATCAAAAATTACACAGGTGCAGAAATAAACTATTAAAATTCTTATTTTGGTGATAAATTTCAGAAATTATTACTTTTGATAATGACCAGCATGAAATCAAAATTTTTAATATAGGCTATTGAAATTATACAATTTTTAGCGAAGAATTATCACTATCAAATATTATAATGTTTGTTAAAAAACAATCAAAAGAAGGTAAATTTTAGAGATAAATTATCAAAGTCATGAGTTTTAGTGACAAATCACCACAATTGCAATAGGTACAGAGATAAATCCTGATATCATGGCGATATCGAAAATGTCCAATTTTTAATATCATTATGACATCCTAATAACATCTTCATAATACTGGACATCATTATGACATCCACATGATATTGCATTCCTCATAGTAGGCATAATTGTGATACCATAAGAATATTGTTATGATAAACCTAATCAAGAGGATAGTTTTGGCGATGAATTACGGAAATCATTTGTTTCGATAACGAACCATTAAAATCACAATTTCTAACGCGAGCCATCAAAATCATAATATGTGACGATAAATCACCATAGCCACAATTTTTAATGATGAGTCAGTCATCAAAATCATAGTCTTTTATATAAGCCATCAAAATCACAATCTTTGGTAATGAACCATCAGAATCATAATTTCAGATTTAAAACATCGAAGTCACAGGTCTCAGCGACAAACCACCAAAATTAATACAGGCTTAGAGATAAACAATTGAAATCACCAATTTTGGAGATAAATCACAAAAATCACAAATTTTGGCGATAAATCACAAAAAAAAACGTAAATTTTAGCGACAAATCACAAAAATCACCAATTTTGGTGATAAATCACAAAAATCACCAATTTTGGTGATAAATCACAAAAATCACAAATTTTGGTGATAAATCACAAAAAAAACGTAAATTTTAGCGGCAAATCACAAAAATCATAAATTTTGGTGATAAATCACAAAAATCATAAATTTTGGTGATAAATCACAAAAATCATCAATTTCGGTGAAGAATCATCAAAATTACTATTTTTAGCGATAAGCTATTGAAATTACAATTTTTTATGATATGCCATCAAAATCATAAATTTTACAGATGACTACTAAATTCACCAGTTTCATTGATAAGAAACAGAGTCAATGGTTTGGTGACAAATCAACCAGTATAGTAAATATTACATGAAGGAGGAGGACATAAGGCATAACCCACCTAAAATAACAAGATCAAGATAACAAGAAGACGAGTATTCGTAGCCTTCACTCGCAATTACTTTTTTCCTTCCAACTATTTCGAACGATTACGAAAAAATCTTATCATTAAAATTTTCTAATAACCATTGTTTATCATTCGATGATCGATCGCGTTCCATCTACACTTCCACACAATCAACTCTAATCGCACAACAGATGGAAAAGAGATAGATAACAAATTCCATACGTCGAACATGCTTGCGTTGATAATCACGAAGGAAAGAACTCCCATCTAGAAGAGCAATTTGTCGATATGACATTTCTTGATATGATTATGATTTATCGTCGTGTTTCGTGTCTCGGTGCAATGAGAAATAAATACACGATTAGGTAAAGCATCTTTAAGAGGAAAAAAGTATAGGTGCTTAGTTATGGGAGTGAACTTCGATATTCGCACTTACACACGTTTTTCACGATTTTCTTGAAATTTACGAATGCAAAGTACCAACCAAATGGTGTTGAGAAATTGTTTTCATTTGTTTTGTAACAATAAATTTTTACGAATTTGTTTATCAATTTTTTTAATTTAAGACCTAGTTCGTAGAAGAAATCGTTGAATGTTTACGGTTCAAGTGCACGACTAAGATATTGCTTATCGATAGAAACCGAATAAACAGAAAATGCTTCCAGTTCGAGCGATTAATTTAAGGTGAACCGGGACCTAGAAAGATCTCTTTTGTTTTAAATGGTAAAAGTTGGATGAGCTGAGATGAATCTTCATTATCAGATGTTTTATGATTTTAAGACTATGAATCATTCGCATCCGTTATCGTGGTGAGATTATAACGGGTACTTGGGCGCGATGTACGACATTGAAGATGTTCGCCTGAATACCTATTACCTATGCGTGGTTCCCAACTTCGTAAAACCAATTAGTCAATTACGTATAGATTCTGGAGAACACTTCGATCGGGTTTTTCGTATCATCATCCGTGCGAAAAGTTGCATGAAAAGATGAATCATCTTAGAGACTAGTGTTTCTGTGAAATCGTCAGCGTGGAAAAAATCAAATTACACTTACGGCGACGTATGAGCAAAGTTGAGCAAATCGGAGGGCGACGTCGGTACCCGTCTAATGACCAGTTTTTTACCATCCGTCGATCCCATTCCAATGGACACTAAAGACCTGACGGAAACTACATCTGATAAAGGTCTGAGGGTTGTAACCGGCATATCGGAATACGTAAAGGAACGCAGACTGGGCGACGGTGGCAACATAGTTGTCTCGTGCGGCATCCCTTCGACATTGGTCTTGAGCGACCGCAGACTGGGCGAATTCCTGGGGCTTTTCAAATTCTGCACATTCGGCCTCCACGAATAACTCTTGCTCACCGGTTTGGCGCATGCATTTTGACGTTTTCGTCTGGGCGGCGTGCGTTTACCGTCGCTGCTATCGCTACTGTTGGTTATGCTGGTCGAGCATACGCGCACTTGCGGCGTCAATTTACCATTAACGCCGCTCTTGCCCATCGGTATAATAATCAGCTTCTGTTGCCCGTCCATCAGCATCTTACGCGCTTCTTCTTGCACCTTCTCATTTTCCAGAAGTTTCTGCACGTAGCGGTTGGATCGCACGATACGCGGACTATTCGTAACGCTTATCGATGACGGCGCTATTAAAGGTTTCTGCGTTACGACCGGACTATTGGAGGCCGATTTCGAGCTACTCATGATGACCGGTTGTTAAGAAAAATTTCGGCACCGGGAACGATTTCACATGGTTAATTAACGAATTTCAGTTAAAATCGCGACAGTAGAAAATTCCTCGATCGATTCGACGTTCGTCAAATACCCTCCATCGGGTCGGTTCGTTCGGCGAAAAAAACGCGCAGAAATTCGAACAACGTATTCGCGTACGCGTTACGCAGACTCACACGCATTCTCAACTCGTCTCGTTAAACACCGCAGCCAGTTCGATAGCGACTGTCGCGCTTTCATTACATCCGTTCCGAACTTATCGCGCTCCACTCGTCTACCATCAGTCTTTTTTCCCTTCCCACTACCGCGAAGCGCGCCGCTCTCTTAATGCATATTGGCAGCCGCCGTCGCTGAACCAGATTATACTATTGTGCCTATTATTTCTTAAACAGGTTCTTCCGAGTTGAAGGTATAAAATTTTTTAATCAAAAACTACATTTCGCTTTTTAGCTGAGTTTTCAACTTAAATACGACCACTATTACAACCTACCTGATTTGGGAAGGGGTCGCGGCAGGGTGTGGTCTTCGAATGTTTGCGTTTCAGACCATTTGTAATCATATGGTAATGTTCAACTTTTTGGCACATATACTTTTTTCACGACGCGTAGTGCCGGCGGATATTCATGGAATTCGCTCAAACCCTGATGAGAGATTCTTCCTAGAATTGTGAAAAAGGTACTTTTTTGTTTTTTCGATACATCTAAAAATGGTGCATCACTCAAATTTTGAAGGGAACTGGAGAAGGGGTAAATGGCTTAAATTTTTAGTTTTTCATCTCATATGAAAAAATGAGTCACGGACATCAACATATCCCAATTTCAACTTTCTAAGTACATTTGGAGGGGAGTTAAAGCAAAAACAGGCTTTTTGAGGAAATTTTGAGTCATAAAATTTCTTGAATCCTCTATATCTCATCATCAAATCAATATAAAAAGCAAAATTTGTGTGAGGTTTACCTGGTGACCAAAATATCAACTCTTGAATTTCCGTAAAAACGGATCCAAAATGGAGACTGTCAAAATTTGAGTAGAGCTTAAGGAGCCCTCCATTAGTAAAAATGTAATTTAAATGAACTCCTCTTAAATTTGAGTTAAAATGGATCCAAAATAATAGATCCTAAAAATTTGAGAATAATTTGAAAAATCTCAAGTACCTCTAATTTGAAAAATCCCGGTATGCTCATTGCTCATTGCATAGCAAGAAATACTACGTTTGTTCTATATTTAACTTCTTGAGTGGATTTTGGAAGAGATAAGGTATGGGTTTCCAGACTTCATATTGAGAGTGATATGCTGACATGAAGGGGTTAGCAACCTTATTTCCACATCTGAACAACACCCGGTTAAAAATTCAGCTCTAGTATTGCGGCATAGCAACTTACATTTTTTTTTCAACATCTGTAAAAATTTAGGAAAATTTATAATTTTACTTCGTTCGAATTGGCATCAGAAAATGTTGTTAACCTAATATTGAAGCTGAAAATCCCACTTATCCCCTCCAAAACCAACTAAGAGGACAAATTCAAAATATTTAATACGTCATTACGCGTAGGAATCACATGAGCTCAGATGAGATTTTTTAAACCTAGCTCAAACGTTGGTGATACTCAATTTTGGATTCTTGGATTCAACACAAATTCATAGGGTCGTATGATAGACTCGGACTAACATGAGTACAATCGTTAAAGAGGTAAAAAGATAAAGACAATTAATAAAATTTTCTGACTTGATATCACTTTCAACCCTATTTAAGAAGCTCAAATTTTAATAAGTTAGTCATTCAAACCTATTATGTCAAGTTAATCATAATCGAAAAGGACAATAACTCTTCTTTTTCCCTTCAATATATGGAGTTATGGACTATGAACGCGGATATAGGATATAGTACATTGTCTTCAATCATGCTGGTAAAGCATTACGGCTGGTAAATTTCGTTATTTTTCCTTCGAAAAGTCGAGTGGTCAAGGAAAACGTATTTGATCGCAAAATCCTCTTTTCCACCAAAAACAAGGTATAAAATATTCTAATCTTCGAAATCAAACGATGCATCATTCGAAGTTAAATAAAAATAAAAAATGGAATGAAAAAATGTAAATCATTTTAATTCTCAAAGTTAATACGAATATTCGTGTACTTTGCTCCTCTTCACAACGTGTCCCTCAAATCCAGAAGGTTTGGTCGATATGTACTACGAAACAAACACGTCGTAACGTTCCAGCACCTAGTGCATCCAATCTCATAAACAAGAAGTGCGATTGCGATAAATAATCTATAAAAATTAATTATTTATTTACATCGACATATTCGATGCAATTCAAGTCGTAAAAACCACGACAAGTCGACAACGCTTTTAATAAATATTTCCACACCTTTACTATAGAGCATTCAACTCACTCTCAGTTTCTATCATTTCAAAAATTGCAATTAATTTTAATTTTTTTTCAGAATTATTATTATTATTAATTCAAATAATTAAATTGATCAACTTGAAAAGTTTTTTCGGAGATTAACCATTTCATATATTTAAACTCATAAATGTACAATTACGTTTAATGATACGTTTAGCTGATACGAACCTCTTATCGACAAATGGCACCATAATAGCGATTATAATAAAGCAATGATCCGAACGTTTTCTTATCATTTAATGCAATTGAGTTATTTATTAATACCATACCTACGCGATTAACGCTTTGTTGTGTATGAGTAAACAATGGCGAGAATCAGCGAGCCGATTCGTGGAGTCTTTTCCTCAATAGATACTTGGAACATTCAATTTTATTTAGAAAAAAAATATGTACATACATGCATGAAAATTCCATATGTCTCTTTAGACTTCGTCGATACCTTTATACACATTCATCATATATAGGCTTAATGAAAGGAGAATCCAAAAAAACATTTATCTGACAAATTTGACCTTTACAGAAGGAAGAAGTATGTGTATCGCATAAATTGAATCTCGGTTATTGGTGCAACGAGCACTCGTGTTAAGCATAATTATATTAGAGATACACATTATCAAAAAAAGTGAATCTTTAATTTCTGAAATTCACCTATCTCAGTTTCGTCACATTATTTTTAAAAACAGTAACGAAAATACCTACTTTCTTAAGACAGGTAATGAACTTCGATAATCACTTAATTTATCTTACAAGTATTTATCTAATAATTTGAAAATGGGTGTATGATGAAGTGAATCGATTAATTTCATTATAGGACTTTGTTTTATTTTTCATAATTTCATGTACGGGCTAAGTCTCACTGCGGTTATTTTTAGCAATTTTTTCTTTGTCTTTCGATTAAAAAAAAAAAAAAAAAAAAAAAAAAACGTAAGCAGCCATGCCGCATTACTGGAGCTGAGTTTTTAATTGGAGCTTGTTTAGATTTTCTAATAATCTTGCTTAACCGTTCATGACTACAGGCCACACCCAACACCAAGTCTGAAAACCCCTACCCTATCCTTTCCAAAAACACTTAAGAAGTTAAATTTGGCACAAATGTAGTATTTCTTGCCATGAAATAATCATGTGAACACATATTTCTCAAATAATAACTATTTGAGGGTCCTCAAATTATCTTCAAATCTTGATAATCCGCCATTTCGGATCCATTTTGACTCAAATTTAAGAGGTTATATTCTGGTCACAAACTAATCCTACACACAAAGTTTGACCATTCTAGGCTGATTTGGTGATGAGATATGGAAGATTCATGAAATTTCATGACTCAAAACTTCCTCAAAAAGCCGTTTATTGCTCTAACTCCTCTCAGTATGCACTTAGGAAGCTGAAATTTGGATATGTTAGTATCCGTGACTCACTCTTTCATATGAAATCAAAAACGAAAAATTTGAGCTATTTGCCTCTTCTCCAGCCCCCCTCAAAATTTGAGTGATCCGCCATTTTGAAATTTTTCGAAAAAACAAAAAAAGCACTTCTGCACATTTTCAAGAAGAGTTCCTCACCAAATTTTGAACGAATTTTATGAATACTCGCCGGCGCTACGCGTAAGGGAAAAAAATATATATACCAAAAGTTGGACATTTGCCAGATGATTACAAATGGTCTGAAACGCAAAGATTTGAAGACCCCACCCTCCCCCGACCTTCCCTTCCAAATCACAGGTAGGCTGTAATAGCTATCGTTTTTATTAAAAACTCAGCTAAAAATTAGAATCAAAATTAATGATACAGTACTACTTTCTTAAATTTTTTGATATTTCAAGACTCGACTATGAGTGCATATGAAGTTTTCTGTTGTTCTCAGTGAATACCTACAATCACCAGCAACCACTGATGCTTCTCCAGCCCAAGACTGGATCCCATAAAGGCTGAGAAGTTCATACATATAAGAATACTAGTAATCTATACCCATCCTTCGGATGGGGTGTTTAAGCATGTGCTTCTTCATACACGGAAAGGGTTTTTTTTATCTTTATTGTCAACTTCTTCGATGGTAATAGTTCTTCTTTGCTTTGTTTTGCGAATTATTAAAGGAAAAAAAATTTTGAAATCACGATGGTAGATTCTATCATTTCTTTAACCAAAATTTTTAAAAATTAAAAACTAAATTTTTGTCAATGTTATTTTTAATTTTTTTTTTCTTCAAAATTTGTGATCACGTTCAAAAAATAACTTTTTGCTTACTACTTGTTTAATGAAAGAAGCAATTGAAAAATTAAATCGATATACAAAATTTTATATATATACATAAGTAATGTTATTATTCATTTTATATTCATGATGTTAAAATTAATTTTTTTTTCTTTAATCTCAGTTAGCCACAAATTAAAATTACTTCAAAAAACAAAATAAAAAACATTGATACATCTACATCGGAATTCGTTGAATTATTTCAAAACATAGACAGTGAAAAAATGTCTAAAATAATAATTTCGTTAGTCAACCATTCGGCATAAGATGCCATTCGAATTCATAAGTTGAGGTTTTATTTCGTTCGCTAACCATTCAACGTGAGGTACCATGAGGAGGGATCCTTATGCTTTTTACTCCATATTACAAATGACCACACCACTACTTTATTACAACTCCAGCTGGTTCAATTAAAGTGCACTCCATATTAGAACATGAGCTGGTTGAATGAAACTTGAGGACATCCTCTCACCTCCTGCTACATTTATAAAATTTTGCTCCATTTATCACGTGGGAACTAAAATACCTCCACTCATGCTCCGTCACGCCAATTTACAGTTCAATGAAACGTGAGGTCACAAAAACTCACCTCCGTGCAAACTAAAAGACCTGGACTCATGCCCCATCAAACTAACTCACAGTTCAATGAAATGTGAGGTCACGCAAACTCACGTTTCTGCAACACTAAAAAACTGCGAACTAAAAGACCTTGACTCATGCCCCGTCACGCTAAACTCACATTCCTACTACATATATAAAATTTTACTCCATAACATTGAAATGTGAGATGGTTTCACAGTTCAATTTTTCCGTGAGCTCACACAAACTCACATTCCTACTACATATATAAAATTTTACTCCATAATATTGAAACGTGAGCTGGTTCAATGAAACGTGAGGTCACACAATCTCACGCTCCAAGTCCTGAGTTGGTTGAATGAAACTTGAGGACATCCTCTCACCTCCTGCTAGATTTATAGAATTCTGCTCCATTTATCACGTGGGAACTAAAATACCTCCACTCATGCTCCATCACGCCAACTTACAGTTCAATGAAACGTGAGGTCACAAAAATTTACATTCCGTGCAAACTAAAAGACATGGACTCATGCCCCATCACGCTAATTCACGGGTTAATATTGAAACGTGAGCTGTTTCAATGAAACGTGAGGTCAGTTCAATGAAACGTGAGGTCACAAAAATTTACATTCCGTGCAAACTAAAAGACATGGACTCATGCCCCATCACGCTAATTCACGGGTTAATATTGAAACGTGAGCTGTTTCAATGAAACGTGAGGTCACACAATCTCACGTTCCAAGTCCAAAATTTAAAAATTGCGCATATCATAGGGAGATCCTGGTGGACAATGTATTAACTACTCTTCGGGGTTGTGGAATGACGTTTGGTAGAGCGTCATAGATGTGTGTACAACGTGTACAACTTCTTCGGCCCATTTACTGGACGTTTCTTTAAAGCTTTTTTTCGAGCTTCATGGAGCTTTTCGTGAGTGCCCGATGCGTTAAGAACGATCTCCTCGTTCAGCCCTATCACATGAAACCACTCGCAACTTCCATCGTTGCGCGTATCTCGACTTTACCTCGGACAAAGTTTTACCCTCCTCAATTATATAATAGATAATTGAAGTTGAAACTGCATTTCTGAAAAAATAGTAATATGATGATCGATTCTTGAATCTTAATTCATGTCAGTGCCTGAGAACTGAAGGACTCGTGGAGCCTACATAAAATTTTGTATATAAGTTAAGCCATGACAAATACTAGGTAGGTAACATGAGTACCATCTTATAGGTAGCTCGCATGTTCGAACACCTTAAAAACAAAGCCAGATGGCTCAACAAGAAATTTGATTTTTCTAAAAAAAAACAATATAACCCCTTGAATTCAAGTCAAAATTGATCCAAAATGGCGGATGGTCAAATTTGAAGAAAGTTAAAGAACCTCAAATAGTTCAAACTTGATATTAAATGCGAACAAATATGATTACTGGCGATAAGAAGTGTACTATATCCCAAATTGAAGAACACAGATGATGTTTTAGATTGCAGAAGGATTACTCTCCTCAAAATTTGGTTGGCAATCATGAAAGCTCGAAATTTTTTGAGAATGGTTTCATATAACAAAGAAAGACTGAACGACTAACGTATTCAAATTTCAGCTTCTTAAGTGGGTTTGAAGAGGAATTGAACAGGAAAATATTTTTTTTTTCGGTGAAGGGGACGAGGAAACAAATCACATTAGGAAACTTTACGAATTCTCATCTCCACACTAAATATACCGAAAAGATGAAAATCAATCTTTTAATAATTTATAATATATAAAATATTATATTTTTATATTTAATTTTTAAAATTAATTTTCTGATTAAATATATGTATAAATAAAAAAAAATTGTATAAAAATTATTTTGAAAATAATTTCAAAGTTAATTTGTTTAATTTTTTTTATGAAAAAAAAAATAGATTTATAGATGAATTTAGTATGGGATTAGAAAAGACCGGTGAATTTGTGCAGAGGTAGATCCAAAATGGCGGATCGTCAATAGTTGAGGAAGTCCTGAGGAGCCTTAAATGGCTAAAATTTGGTAAATATTGCCTTATGTGATTCCTGTGCTCAGAACCTACTACATATTCATATTTCAACTTCTTAGATGATTTTGGAAAAGATAGGTTAGGTTTTCGGGCTCGGTACATACGTGATAGCTGTTAACAACATTAATTGGAAATTTGAACAAGCTCTTATTAACAACTCAGCTCTAGTAATGATGTAAGGCTGCTTACATTTTTCATTTTTTTTTTGAATCTTGCTAATCTATATAATTGCGGTAAGTTTCAAGAAAAAATTCTTGGCTTTTCTATGCCAATATTTCCAATATTTTTCTAGCTTAAAGAAGCAGACAGCTTCAGTTGACACTATTCTGAGTAACATCTTGGAACAATGCTGCAAGTTTCTCAAGTCATAAAAGGCGAGGAATTTGAAGAAGGAAATAAATCGATATGAAACCTATGTCCCAAAGAATAAACATATTTTTGAATATTCTCAATAACAAATATTATTATATCAGTATCATGAAAAATTCGTTGAAAAAAAACTACTTATATACATTTATACCTTCAACAGAGAGATAACTTTAATACCAGCGACAGCATTAAAATTAAATTACACCGACAATGGAATAAAACTCAAACATCCAATCATCAAAATCCATTCAGGAAATTTCACTCGTGAGAAGTTCAACCAAAGCGCCATACCACGTCGTGCCAACGAAAAGGAAATACAAAATAAATAAGGATGTTTCACAATGAAAGGGTCGCGTTCTTCACAATTAACGAAGCATCACCGCAAATTGAATTAATAATCCCTGAGACAAACATACCACCTATAAACATCGACGACGCAAGAGTTGTCGTCTACGAAATCGCAGGAGATCCTATGCAACGTGAAAAACACCATTCGCCAGTATCCACCGAAACCGAACGCATCGACCTCTTAGTTACTTCTATTCACCTGGTGTAAAATGGTGTTTAAATGCGGAAGAGTGACGTAAGTTAGACATTGACATGATTTGTGACAGCTCACACAAACGCAATTTCTTGTAAATCGAACATCCCGTACTGTTGTATCGCGAAATAAGAAAAATCCGCTCGTCTACGTCACCACCAATATCCTCCGCCAAGTTGATCAAGCAACTCGCTACAACTTCATCATTCCTTGATTGAGTGAACATCAAAAAAACGTTGCCGGTGAGTTGAAACAGCGCATCAGATGCGTTTTTAGTTAGCTGAAGGAACCTTTTTGCGTAATAAGTGTCGCCGAAAATATCGAATCTTTATCAAATCAAATATTCTTATAGACTTTGTCGCTTGAAATAACAATCATTTTTTCTTTAATCCTTTGCGAATTCGAGTAACCGAGGTTTCCATAAAACAGCTTCACGTATTTTTCCTGTTCAGGAGTAAGGAAAAATACTTGGAAAAATACCACGAACCTTTTTTTTCCTCTGTCTCCTTTTATTCGAGCGAGCAAAACTGGAACACTGAAGAAATGATATACAATAGATATCGATGTTAACCTACGATTCGTATAAGGTATTACGTTACCAGGTTACCTATATCATCGAGTTGGTTTTTCTGTAAAATCGTCCAATTTTACAAATAAAATTTTTTAATGTACGTAATAAACGCAAGTTTCTTCATTATACGCGAATTTTGCTACCAGGGAAACATAAATACAAGGAGAGTACGTGGAATGCACGTGGAATACGTAGCGAAGAGAACAGTCGATCTAGAAAATGAAGTCAGTGTTACCGCCATAGAAATTAAAAAAATTTAATCAACGCGTTACCACGTTTCGATAAAAGTATTCCGAAGAATTTATAACGTAAGTAGGTATAATACGAAAGGAAATCAGAAATGTTGCAAGAAAATTTATTTGAATAGAACATTTTCAGGGGCGTACCGAAGACCTTTTTCAGGGGGGGGGGGAGAGAAAACCAAAAATTGCCAACTAATACCATGAAAATTTACCAACTGTTGACCTTTTTTTTTTTTTTTTTTTGCTCCACGAAAAAATATGATGGACAGTCTTGTTAGTCTTCAAAAAATTTAAATACTGCACAAGTGGTCAAATTTACCAACTTTACGCTAAAACTCCAAATTTTCCAACTTTTTACGCTAAAACTCCAAATTTACCAACTTTCCAAAAGCCAAGGGGGGAAGCTCCCCCCTCCCCCCTTTCGGTACGTCCCTGAACATTTTACAATAATTACAATTTTTTTCCTCCGAATATTCATCCTATTTTTTTGCTAATTTTCATACTGCTGGTTTATTTTACAGAGAATATTAAATATTCATATTTAATTTTTAATTAAATAATTTATAATTATAAAATTACTGAATGAATCGAAAACATTACTGTAATTGAAGCTGATGATAACTATATGAAAAAAATGAAATCTATCAATTTTTGTAGCATCAAACATAAAATTCATATTCATTGATAACTTTACGAATAAAAAGTATAAAAAAATAAGAAAGTGAAAAAAAAAATAAAAAAATAAAAAATAATAATACTAATGTAAAATATTTGTGAAATTTAAATTTCCAATAAATCCAAATCTCAAGGCGATAATAATGCATATATAAAACAGTAATATAATATTATTGATTTTACAACTAAAAAAAAAAAAAAAAAAAAAAAAAAAAAAAAAAATTTATAAGACTGAAAAAATATCACCAACTACAAATATTTAGGTTTAAATAGATTTTGTGGACGCATGAATTTATTTTCATTTCTTGAATGGACATAATATATTAAAAAAACATAACATTTGAATAAATAAAAAAATAATTTGGTATAAATGATTTTTTTCTTATTATAAAAAATAAATACCTAAATTAAAGTGATTTGATTAAAATGCGAGCATATCTAATGGCAGTTTTTTTTTTTTTAATTATTTCATATTAAGTAGGTATTTAAAAAAATCATGTGGAATGATTTATTACTCCTGTAAAATGTTTAAAATATAGTATACAGATTTTTATTCAATTTCTTATTTTTATTCATCGCATAATGTTGGAATTATTCTACATTACAATAGTTCAGTATAATATATAATTTAAATTCAAACTTAGTGCGCATTCTCCCCATACAGTACTTACTACTAATTTGAGAATTAACACAAAAATTTTTCCATCTATGTTAGGTTTCTTAGCAACGAAAAACGAATTTTAAAATTTTAACTGAAAGTAAAAATTGGCATGATTGGAAACATAGCAGCATCGTGTCATCTAGAAAAGACACGTTTCACAAGGTCACTCTAAAATTATTCTTTCGAGAAATGAAAATTCGCAAAATTCTATGTAGGTACGATTAACGTAAACAAAAAAAAAAAACATAAAAATTACGCGTTGCGGCATCATTGCATATAATTACAATTGTGTGCGCCATACGCTATGCACACTACACACTGATTAATGGTAATCGTGGAGTACACTGATAATAAACTTCGATATACCTACTGCTTGGGAATGGTTAGCGTACCTTCACGTTACTCCTATACTCCTAATATTTCGCGGTCTTTGTGCACTTCGATGACATTCTTCACATTCCACGTAGAACTAAAATTTCGATATTTACGCTAGACCCAGCTATAACCCTTGCATTTACCATTTTTCTACATGTACCATTGTATACATCGCCACACAAACAAAATATAGGCAATGAGAAATTACATCGGAGCCTTAGAACATCGATAGTATCACGCTACGAATATACTTTTTGAACCTTTCCGTATGTAACATTCAAGGGAGGATCCAACGTAAATGTATTCTACGTGGGCGTGTTCAATGCGTTTCTTTGTTTGGATCGGCGAACGCTCGCGAATTTCTGGTACTAGGTACTAAGGAACCCACAAAGGATTTCCATTGAAAACATTCCATTATTTCGAATTTTTTAGTAGTCGGTTGTGCACCCTTGTTTACTCATTGGGGTAAGTTGGTAGTGCACCCTACGTTATTTTTTCGCGTTTTCGGTACTTTATCGACATTAGGTTGGTGTAATGACACTAAAGGGTGGTTTTATAATGTTCACTGGAGGGAATACGCCGCGAAAGTCAAACCTTGGCTTTGAGAGTTGAGGCCAATGAAGAGTTATATCTTCGAAATTAAACTCTTATTTGCCACAAAGCATTCATGTTGTAAACATTCATTTTTCTCGTATTCCAAACACCATTTCACTAGCCGTACAAGACGAGTTTATGCAATTTAAACGACATGAAAGCACGAGTAGTTGCTATTTACTACTTGGAAATTGTAGCACAGCAAAAGGAGAGCAAGTCTCATTCGAGTTCATTGTTTTCGATCGCATGCATGCGCTACGAATTCTACTCTCATATTATTTTCATAGCGACTAGAGACCAGTAATCAAAATATTATTCTCATTTATAAGCCAATTCATGGGCCATAACGCTTCAGTTTCTTCCATTCTAAGAAACAAAACCTGCGGTTTTTAATCTCGTCAACATAATGGAAAAATAAAACTATGTCGGCCACGTATGATATAATTACTGGAAAATTATAGCTTTGATAAGTCCATTGAAGAAGTTAAATCTGGATATACTTGAGTAGATTGAATTTTCAAGAACACGTTGACTCAATATATTTAATTAAAAAAAAGTGAAAAAATTAAAAAAAAAATTTTGAAGAAAAAATGAAACATAAA
>VFXL01000187.1:0-22718 GCA_009761765.1 Phenacoccus solenopsis | reverse complement strand
GTATTTTACAGTTGGTAAACGGACTCTTGTTTCACACGATTATTTTCTCGTTGCTAACTGGAAAGAGTTATCTTAAGTAATTTAAGGTAGTGCAAAATAGACCTGTTTTTGATTTCATAACAAACACTTAATTTGATTTTATTTCAAAACGTCTTGCTGCCTAAAGTATAACGTATTCGTGATTCAATACCGAATATAAGGAACGGAAAGATGAGATCCGCGTTGTTGCCGAATGCGCGGATCTCATCTGTTTCGAAACGTAACACTTAGATATACTCTAGTAGAGCGCTCTCTGCAAAACAAACGTCGAACTGACTTCGTATATGTTGGCCGAAAAAGTGGGAAGATGAGATCCGGGCAAAAATTGGGCAATGCATTCCTGATGGTATCCTGATGTCAAAAAACTCGATATACACGCTAAGAAAGGTGAGATCCGAAATCGGATCTCACCTTTCCAAACGGAGCTCACCTTTCCACGAAATGTATATTTTGGATCTCACCTTTCGGAAATATAAATCTATATATATATATATATATATATAAAGATTTATCTATGGATAAAGTGGCATCTTTTTTACAAAGTGGCATCTTTTTTTATGCCACTTTACCATCACATTGCTCATCGATTCAGCTTTGTGTCATGACGTCACTGGTGTGGTTATTTGGGTGATGCCACTTTACCACTAATATTCTATTTTTCATACAAAAAATTTTTTTCGGTCTACGGTCGTAGTAGCCTCATTTTTTTGATGTTTACAGGTAAAGTGGCATCATTTTAAAAATTTGTTTCTAAGAAAACCTATGATATTATACATTCCGTTCGCCATTGTGGTGTCGTTAATGTGACATTAGATGCACTTCTGAGGAATGTGCAAACTGATGCCACTTTGACCATAGATCACTATATATATATATTATTTTTTCCCCCACGCGTAGCGCCGGCGAGTATTCATAAAATTCGCTCAAAATTTGGTGAGGAACTCTTCTTGAAAATGCGCAGAAGTATTTTTTTTGTTTTTTCGAAAACTTTCAAAATGGCGGATCACTCAAATTTTGAGGGGGGCTGGAGAAGAGGCAAATAGCTCAAATTTTTCGTTTTGATCTCATATGAAAGAGTGAGTCACGGACACCAACATATTTAAATTTCAGCTTCCTAAGTGCATTTTGAGGCGAGTTAGCAAAAACCGTTTTTGAGAAAATTGCGTTTTTTGTGTCACTCACTTTGCGCAGGCGGTGTGGATAAAATTCGCTCAAAATTCGGTGAGGAACTCTTCTTGCAAAACGCAAAAATAGTTTTTTTTTTTTTCGATAAATTTCAAAATGGCGGATCACTCAAATTTTGAGGGGGGCTGGAGAAGGGGCAAATAGCTCAAATTTTTGTTTTTGATTTCATATGAAAGAGTGAGTCACGGATACTAACATATCCAAATTTCAGCTTCTTGAGTGCATATTGAGAGGAGTTAGATCAAAAAACGGCTTTTTGAGGAAGTTTTGAGTCATGAAATTTCTTGAATCTTCCATATCTCCCCACCAAATCAAGTTAAAGGTCAAATTTTGTGTGTGAGGTTAGTTGGTGACCACAATATGACCTCTTGAATTTGGATCAAAATGGATTCAAAATGGCGGATTATCAAAATTTTGAGTAGAGCTTGAGGAGCCTCAAGTTGGTAAAAATGTAATTAATATGAATTCATATGGTTATTGGGGATAAGTTGTATACTATATCCCGAATTCACTTCCATACATGATGTTGGAGGGGGGAAGGCGGGGTTACCAACCTAAAATAGTGGTGGGGGTACAGGAGGGGTCGAAAATTTTTTATTGCTGTGTCATATGATAAAATGAGCCCAAGTGACAAACGTATTTTGATTTTAGCTTCTCAGTGATTTTGGAGGGGAGTTAGAGCAAAAAACGGCTTTTGAGGGGAAATTGCTGCAGGAAATTTCATGAATCTTCCATATCTCATCACCAAATCGGCCTAGAATGGTCAAACTTTGTGTGTAGGATTAGTTTGTGACCAGAATATAACCACTTAAATTTGAGTCAAAATGGATCCAAAATGGCGGATTTACAAATTTGAAGATAATTTGAGGACCCTCAAATAGTTATAATTTGAGAAATATGCGTTCGCATGATTATTTCATGGCAAGAAATACTACATTTGTGTCAAATTGAACTTCTTAAGTGTTTTTGGAAAGGATAGGGTAGGGGTTTTCAGACTTGGTATTGGGTGTGGCCTGTAGTGATGAACGGTTGAGCGTGGTTATTACTAAATCAAAACAAGCCCCAGTTAAAAACTCAGCTCCAGTAATGCGGCATGGCTGCTTACGTTTTTTTTTTAAATAGGCTCTAAAAAATTTGAAATGATGTTTTCTCAATATTTTAGATAATTTTATAATTTTAGGAATTATTTCTCAACTTTAAAACTTTTTAATATTTTTTTTGGCATTTAAAAAAAATTTCTAGCATGAAAAAAAAATATTAAAAAATTAATTAAGTTTTTCATTAAAATAATTCTGTCGATTATGTAACTGCATATAATTTACACTTAAGAATTTGAAATAATATGAACAAATTTTTTATTCATTTCAAAAATCATATGAAATGCATTTATTTCGTGTATCACGACATTACGTTACTTTTTTGCGGGGGGGGGGGCAGGGGAGGGCTAGGTAACTATATATGCCTAACAACAATTTAAATTTAGCATAGTGGTAGCAAATGTAAAAATTTGTAACTGATTGAAAATATAAAAATGACAAAAAACAACTTTTGTACTTGAAGAAAAATTCTAAAAAAGAAATTCTTGAGAAAAAACTGTTTCAAAAATTGAAAAAATTAAGAAAAACCTAATTAATAAATCCAAAAAAAAAAAAGAAAGAAAAATATTCACAAAACAAAATTCTGAAAAAATATTCGTAAATTAAATCACTTCTAAAAATAAAAAAAAAAAATACTCAAAAAAAACTAAAAAAAAAAACGACAAAAAACGTGTTTTATACTTGAAGAATGATTCCGAAAAATGAAGAATTTCTTGAAAATAATAAAAAATTAAATGGGTAAAAAAATGGGAAAATTAAGAAAAAAATTGAAAAAATCTAAAAACAAAAAAATGACTAAAAGTGAGAAAGAATGTTTGATTACAAAACAAAACAAAAATAAGACATCAGAAAAAAATGTTAAACATAAATCACTACAATGTATACAAAAACATACCGACAAAAATAAAGTGAAGGAAGCATATGGAGTGGGCCACGTCTCCCAGTTTTTAAACTGACTTTCCCACTTTCCCCCCATGATTTTTAAATGTATGCGTAAAAAAAGTACATTTCTCGTTTTTTTTTTCTGGTGAAAGACAAAAACCTGAAAATATTCTATTATGATCAAAAATTTAAATAAAAAACGCAAACATAAACAGCAGTATTGATAATATTTAAAAGTTGAGGGACAAGAGAGACAAGGAGTTGCACAAAGATACTTTCTAAGGAACCGTTTATAACGACCCTTTTCGTTTAGATTCTTTTTCGCGTTTGGGTGTTATAAAGAGTAGTAATTATAATTAGGTAATCGCAAATATAAGCTATACTCTTTATTTCCTTCAACTGTTGATATTTTCTTTGGTGGGGCATCCCACAACAACACGATAGCTGAGAGGGCACCATTTACGTTCAATACACTTTAGCAGAAGTAAGAAAGTGAAAATTTGTAATTTTTTTCAAGCAGCATCAAGGACATCAGTATACCCATTCACTTAATTTTCGATAGAAATGTAATGTCATCAGCTCATCACAAAATAATATGAAATTGACCGTCGTAAAACTTGAAGTCCTCTTCTCTGCAATTTTTCGATCCCCAATCAAGCAGACTACAATAGCCACTATTTTCATTAAAAACTCAACTAAAAACTTCACATTCATACCTAGATAGTTTTTCTTATAGCATAAACTACTAGATCGATCAATCGATAAGCCGACTACTTAAAAATCACATTGAGTCTTACAAACGTGACTAATCTTCGCCGCAGTTGATTGAAAAAATAATCCCAACTGCATAAAAAATCGTCCTTAAAGATTCAACACGTTTCCTGCAACCACAAAGTAAATCTCTGCACTCACAATGAACCAATTACTCAAACACACCGTCACTGGTCAATCTCGTATACATAAATTATCGAACACTTGCTAAGTCTAGAAAAAATCTCGACACCGAATTCGTTCCGTTTCAAACGAGCCAAAAAAAAAAACCAAACAACTCTCATATGGAAACTGCCACCACACCATATAAGTCTTCGCTTGCGTCATTAAAAACGTACATTCAGATACTCCTGACCTTCTAACGCATTAAACTCACTCTGGAACGTATACTTAAGACACATCTTTGCACACGTAACACATAAAAGGTAAATACTACCTTGTGAACGGTTCTTAAATAACATTGAAAATATTTTTGAATTTTCGAGTAAGAAAAAATTCATTCGACACCGATGCAAACGTGTTTAGAAAATATTCGATGTAACTGCCAAGCGAACATCCAGTTTTCATGTTTTCACAACATGAACTCAAGAAGTTTTTGAAATACCTAGAGCATTTTCCAACTTACCTAATTTTCTAGTTAAAATGTTTTCGCGGTCTTATCGTTTGTCGATTCATCGCCACGTTGGGCTTCCATCGATGTTCACCAGATGTTATCCAGACATGCTTTGTCCTGTATTTAGAAAAAAAACAATGCTATAATTATCCTCGGCGTGAGAATCTAGACGAAGTAATGATACAACGTTGACATTATGTAACGGTAAGATGCGCCATGGTTTAGCTTTAAATAGACCTCTTCAGAGACGTCGAGACGACTACGTTCTTTCTTTTGTTCAGCTCGTGCTGATGATAATCGAAAAATCCGACGCCACGAATAACAACGCTATCCTTAACTTCGAACCAGAATATCAGTATTTCAATCTCATCAGTTCATCACGAAAGAGTACTCGAGAAATGATAACTGATCGGACAAACATTCTCTTTCTATATTGGTTTTAGCGAGATGTAAATACAACTCAACGAAAAAAAAAAATATATATATTTCTTTGGCTTTGAAAATTCAAGGTCATTTGGATTGATGACTGAGTCAATCGATTGCTGATGGAGATTCGTTATCCTTATGAATCACTACGATATCGAATTACCGAAACTGAAAACGATTTTTTTTCACCTTATTTACTTTGTTTGACTTTCGAGTCATATTTTTTCGAGGTTTCGAATATTAATATATTTTCAATATACCAAGTAGGCTTCTCGTTCGGTGCAAAAGTATGTGAATCACTGTTGAATATTTATTTTTAGTATAGTTGCTGATTGGATCGCCACAACCAACATACCAGAAGTATATTTTTATAATAAACATCTTGGAATAAAATTCTCTACCAAAGGACCAATATCTTGAGAACCATCCTCTCCCTCCCCCCTTTTTTGAAGTACTCGAAAATTGCATGGTTTTTGCATTGCTCCATGTTATAGTTCTGAATCACATGGTTCGATTCTTCTCTTTGATTTACTTCAAACCTCTTCAAACAACCACTCGAGAAGTACAACCCTTAATTTTTCTATTCATGTACGTACTTCTTGAAAAATTTTATTTAAAAATTATACGTTTTTTTACATTCCCTTAAATAGTGATTTTAATCATTATTGAATCGAATCGTATGTAATTACGAAGAATATTTTAAAAATTGAAATGTATTAAAATAACTCCGCGTCTTCAGAGCATCAAAGAGAGGGAGAGGAGGGTCTTGTCAAGACTTTGGCCCTTTTTATAAAGATTTTTATACCATTGTAGAATTTTTTCTCATGAATAAGTCATAAATACCATAGAGATGAACGAAAAACATAATTGCTATAACTGAGGGGCTTCATCATCTAATACACTATGTCCTCCAACCCACTTCAAAGGATTTTTACTGATTAAATGAAAATATACAACGTAAAAATTTCTAAAATCCGAAAACTTGTGTTTTGGGTATTTCGAAGTTTAGATTGAATATTGAAGGAAACAGCGACCTCTACAATAAAAATTGAAAGAACCTTTTTTGTAGAAAATTTTATGCTGAGTAAATCATCACAGAACTATTTTTCATCAATAAGCCTCAGTTATGGAGATAAATGCCAAAAACAATTGCAATAGGGGTTACATCGCCTCCAAGAAGTTTTTACTTCCCCCCCCCCACAAGGGACATATAGACATTGAGAATTTTCATCACAAAAATTCTACTCAAAACTTTAATATCCTAAAACTTGAGTTTTGAGTATTTTGTGATTTGGATTGAATTTTTGAGGAAACAGTAACTTCTACAAAAAAAAATGAAAGAACCTTTTTTGTACAAAATTTTATGCCGAGTAAATCATTATAGAACTATTTTTCACCAATAAGCTCCAGTTATAGAGATAAATGCCAAAAACAACTGAAATAGGGGTTACACTGCCCCGAGAAGTTTTTACTCCTCCCCCCCTTTCAAGGGACACTTGGAAATTAATTGAGAATTTTCATCACAAAAATTCCACTCAAAACCTTTAATATCCTAAAACTTGAGTTTTGAGCATTTTGTGATTTGGATTGAATTTTTGAGCAAACAGTAACTTCTACAAAAAAAATGAAAAAGACCTTTTTTGTAGAGAATTACATGTCGAGTAATTTATTATAGAACTATTTTACATCAATAAGCTTCAGTTAAGGAGATAAATACGAAAAATAATTGCAACAGGAAATTTATGCCTCACCCTTTCAAGGGATTTCAACTAATTAATTAATAATTATTTCATTCAACATAAAAATTATGCTCAAAAAATAGAAAATTTGTTCAACTGGAATAGCTTGAGGTATTCCAAAGATAGTTTCAAGAGCTTTCCAATTGGCACAAACAAAAAAAATAGGATTTATGCCCTGGAGTTACGGCATGAAGTATAGAAAAAAAAAAACACGAAATTTTTTATCATTTTCAAAGCTCATAATTTTTTTAAACATTTTTTATCCATTAATTTAACTTTTTTCCTCAACATTTTTTCGAATGCAAAAAATGTACACTTGAAATAAAAAAATGTGTCTTCTTATGACTTTTTTAAAGACGCAAATCCCATGTTTCTACAATAAACTATTCAGAAGTTATGACAAAAAACTATATTTTGAGTGTTTTTTACATTTAGATCAAATTTTTGAGAAAACAATGACCTCTATTGAAATAATAAAGTAAACCTTATTTGTAGGAAATTTTATGTAGATTAATTTATCATGAGACTACTTCTCACATATAAGTCCTAGTTACGGAGATAAACACGAAAAACTATCAAGATGAACATTTTATTCTCTATGGGAAGCTATGCTCCATTCAAATTTCAGGGAAATTTTAGTCCAAGGAGTAAATACACCAAAAATAAATTTTATAACAATTATTCCCGCATAGTCATCCCTTTTTTTACACCAAATGACTGACCTAAAAATGGAATTTGAAAATGATTTTTTTTTTTCAAACAAATGGAAACTTGAAAATTAAGAAATTTAGTCGTCATAGCATCCAATAAAATTATATATTCTGGTTTTAATGAAGTTGGCCTTCGAATGGCAAATTCTCAATTCGCTACTTGGCTTATTTTCTCATTTCATTAGGATTTTCGCAACGCCATTTCATACTACATTTTATACATTATACCTATCAAAGCTCATTATGATTATAAACGCTCCATAAAAACCCAAATGTTCGTAAAATTGAATCTAAAAAGGTCGCATTGTTCAATGACGATATCAAACAAAGTATCCATTATGTGAAACGTTCTAGCACATCGAACCATAAAGAAAGAAAATTGCTATTTTACAAAGCGAGGATACTTGATTAAAATAAACACGTCGGAACTCATTTCTTCCTACCTTCATACCTATTACGTCAGAACAGCTGATTCGCACGTGTTTACTGATCAATTTGAGAAACAGAAAATAATTTTTTTAATAATTTCAACTCGTATTAACTCATCATTTCATCGAGTCTTTCTATTACCACAAATGTACTAGAAGAGAATCAACGTTCGGAGTTACTTGGGTGGGCATCGCCAACAAAAACCAACGCAATAATTAGCAATTTTAATTTCACGACTTGGAAAACCCGATACAAACAGAATGACGGATTTTAGAATACTAACTTTCGAAACCTTTATGAAGTTGATTAATCTGCTCGCTCTCTTTTCACGTAATTATCACGATCACGAAAATCCATCACTCAGAAGCAATAATCCATCATATGATGTGAGATTTTAGCTCATAAATTACACGTTACCGATGCTAACGAGAAAGACTGGTACAAATGTAGCCACGAAAATCACTTACCAATTAAAATTTCTCAATTAGTACACATTTAATTGTAGAAAAAACACACACCGATACAAACACTTTAGTTTATAGATACGGTAAATCGTTCGCGATAGATTATCGATACATGGAATTATCGACATACAATTGAAACTCACGTAATTCACCACACCAGTCAACGTCGCAGGCCGCACTTGATAATACTGTGAAAACAATATCACCAGACATCCTCGCCGAAGGTTCTTCAACGCAACCAGTCCCTCTCTACATTCCCTTCGCTGCCTCCGCTCACCTCACGTCGAGTTTTACGTTTGCGACAAGCAGACGACGTTATTTTTGCGGGAATTATTAAGTCATTTTACGCGATTATCACTAACACGGTGTGTTAGTAAACCGGTGAGGGCTGACCCGCATTTCTGATCGTGTTTGTTTTTCGGCGTTATCATTTTAATGAGATGAAGATAATTTATTCGTGAATAAAATGTAAGCGGTCGTGTCTTATTAATAAAGCTGAATTTTTTATTTTAGTAGATTCAGAATTGTATTCCCAGAGTCCCCTAATACACAAATGGCAAGCAGAAACTGGAATATACCTTTCACGTTTTTGGTCAATTGGTCATATTAATCATATTGGTCTATAGACATCAAATTTGAACTTCTTGGGGCTCCTCAAATTGTTCTCAAATTTCGTTTGGCCAGTTTGATTAAACTTTGAAGTCCATATTGAAGCCCCAAACTAATTCCTCTTTATCAAGCTATAGCTTCTGAAGTGTAGCCCCTCTCCTCTCTTTGTTCGAAGCCTATTGCTATAATTCCGAATTCCCTAAATTCTCAAGTATATAAATGGTTGTAAAATCCAAGGTATTATCATAAGGTTCAATTCCATAATTTATAACACCATCATCGAAATTAGGACTAAAAATTAATTTCAATTTTTAAACAAAAATTGAAAAATTGAAGAAATGAAGTACGTGATAAAAAAATGATACAACAGAATGAAACCATACGCTTTCTTTGAAAAATTATTTTTTTGTAGATGACAAAGCAATAAAGCAAATTATTATTATAAAAAAGAAATACTGTAAAAAAAAACCTAGGTACGCCTATACCTAAATAGTGGGGCTTACGATAATGTTGAGCGATAATTTGATGTGTAGAAGTAGTAACATAGGAATAAAAATAAAATTCCAAGTTCAAAAGCTCAACTTTCTATGAGCTTTAATGGAAAGTACATAAGAACCAAAGTTGTAGAGAATAAAATTTTCTACAACTTTATTCCTACAAATTTCTTCTTCACGACCCTTCATTATCGAGAAATCTGCAAAAAACTGAAAAAGCTTCAAAATTTGAAAGCTCAACATTCAAAGGAGGGATCAACTTCAAAAACAACAGGATTCTTAAGCTTAACTTCTTCTACCTATTCTCTAGATTTAGAGTCACTTCACCCATTTTTACTCGTGTTATCGTCAGAGAACAAAAATTAAACAAAAAAACCGGTGAACGCATAAGTGGATTTTACTTAAAAGTAAAGTCCATTCAAAAACATGAAAATTCGATTGCACTCTTATTGTCAGCCTCGTTCTTGAGGAAATGTACGTTTCGTTCCTGGTTATGCTAGTGCTTCACAAGAAAAGCCACTGTGATGAGAGGGGGAAAAGGGATGAGTTATTTTCATTCAAAACCTTTAAAACTGCATGAACCTGATAAATTTTCATTCATGAAAAAATGTTCAAGAAAAAAATTGAAAGTATAGCATTGCAATACCTGAAAAATAACAAAATGGGAAAAATTAGTGAGAAATAAAAAACCTACGTATAAAACAGAAAAAAGATTCAAAAATGAAAGTGTCCCAAAAATATGAAAAAAAAAAATGAAAAATGTTCGAATGATGTAGAAAAAATTCGTAAATGAAAAAGTAGCTATATGAAAAAAATTTTCAAAAACGATAAATGTTTGAATATGAAATAAGTGTATGAATGGAAGCATATAAAATGAAGCAACTAAAAGGGTTCTGAAATGAAAAAAAAAAATGAAATAAATGCCCAAGAAAAAAAAAATAATAAGAAAAGTGAAAAAATGATGAAACGAAAAAAAAAAATTGACTGAAGTAAAAAAATTTCAGATCAAAAATATGAACTAACTATAAGATGCTAAAATAATATTAGATAATCCAAAAATGAAAAAAAAATAAATAAATAATAATAATAATAAAATAATCATGAAAATGAAAAAAATTTTAATAGCAAGAAATGTCAAAACCGGGATGAAGAAACTGAATAAATTATGTAAAAAAATAAAAAAAACATACAAAAGCGAAAAGTAACCATATGAAAAAAATGTTTAAAAATACAAAATGCAAAAAAAATGAAGGATGTTCAAAAAGTGAAAAATTAAAATGGTTCTCAAATAAATAAATAAATCAACAAATAAATAAATAAAAACACCAAACAAAAAAATAAACAAATGTGGTAAACCGTTTAAACAAGGAAATTGCTCAAAGTTGAAAAAAATAAATAAATGAATAAAAAATTGTTCAAAATTGAAGATACGTTGAAAATGATCCAAAAAAAAAAAAAAAAAAAAAAAATCCAGTCGTGAAAAAAAAGATTGGGAAGCATCTAAATATGGAAAACTGTTCAAAAATGAACAAAATGAAAAAAAAATATAAAAAAAAAAAAGCTGAAAAATTAAAGTTTGCGAGTACATACAGACGATTCAAGAAATTTCATGATTCAAAACCTCCTCCAACAACAGTTTTTCGCTTTAATTTCCTTCAAATTCACTTAGGAAACTGAAATTTGGATATGTGCGTCCTTGATTAATTTTTCATATGAAATGACGAACGAAAATGTTGAGATATTTGTAATCTCTTTACTCCTCAAAATTTAAATAGACCACCATTTTGAGATGAATAAAAAAAAAAAAAAACATAGTTCTGGATATTTCTACAGAGAGTCATTTCCCGAATTTTGAACAATTTTTGTTCATATTCGACGTCGCTACTTGCGAGAAGGGATACAAAAAAGACAAGACATTCACTATATAATTACAATAATGGTCGCAAACGCAAACATTAAAATCCCCCTACCCACTCCTCCTCAAAACCACCAAAATTAACCACTCTACATCAAATCAGGAGGACTGTAATAGCTATGATTTTTTATTAAAAACTCAGCTAAAAAAACAACAACAATAAATGATCCACATAGATTCCACAGAAGCAGTTGGAAATTTTTAATGAATATTAAAATAGGCCTTACTGTAAAATGTTCTTTGATTTTTAGCACCAAGCCCCAATTTAAGCCTTAATTATCGACTGGTTTATTTCTACGTATATACTGTTATGCACATACTCGTAAAAATGTTGAGCATTAATCAGTCAAACACAAATCATGTAAACAGTAAAGATATGATGCCCCCCACTTTCCTACATCGCTTCACAAATAAAGTAGGCTGTAAGAGCTCACTTATTCATAAACCCTCACCTAAAAAAAAAAACTGTGTTAATAACAACACATTAAATTATCAGTTACATTTACAGTTTTGATGTTCTCAATTTGATTATTTCTCGTCACGAGGAAATTATTGGCGAACGTAGATGTTAACAATCAAAACCTGAAATAAAATTTCTTCGTCGACACTCGATTCATTCAAGTCATCCATATCACTTTGCAACCATAAACACCTCATTATAGACGACGATATTATAATCTAAACAAATGACATCACAGATTGGTACCCATTAAGTGAGTAATAACTTCTAAATTAATCTCTCGACTCATTAATCACTACGAACCACTTACCTTTTAACTTTCCCATTAATAACCTAAGTATCGAATACGACGAAATAGTAATCGTAATATCAATGAATCACCATCCACCTAAATGGTTTAGGTAAAAATTTTTATAACGTAAAATCGTCGCATCCTCCATGCAGCCATAAAATACACCTGACACCTGACGCGTAATACCAGACTGGCTGAATCACACGACGTATAGGTGGGCTCAAGAATTTTTCCAGGAGAGGCCAAAAAAACAATACCCACGCTTTAACCTTGGGCCGACGCTTCATTTCCTTGTGCTTTGTACTTTGGGGAAATCGTGCAAGTTGGAAATGAGATCGAACGAATATGAATACACCGTTATAGATCATTTATTAAATCACACGATTACGATGTTCCACTTTTTTTATTTTCGTTCACGATGAAATTCGAAACGAGGTAAATTTCGTTTAAATTATTAACGATCGTCGAACGACAACGACCAACAAATGATATGGTTCTTATAACGGGTCAATTTGCGGTGTAAAATTCAATAAGTTGCCCTACATTGATACTTTGTATTTTATAAATTATTACAGACGTTGATTGCATTTTATACCTTAGCCACGACACGCCAACAAGTGCATTCAACGCTGGTCACTGGTCATTACACCGAAGACCAAGCTCGATGAAGTGTTCGGTTTCGATTCAACTGTTTTTCGCCACAGAGAAAGTCGGTAGCCTGTAGTGAACTAAATTGATTTGAAAAGCTTCATTAGACTGTGATTTCGTACGAGCTAAATTAATCCGCGCCTTTGTTTCACCACAGCACTCTATCGGTATTGAAATGCGCACAGGAAGTGCCATATGTACGGTAAGTATGATACGTATCGCGAAAGTAATTGATTTCCTGTTTACGGTTAATTGCGACTATAGATGAAATATTAATTCAATACAAGCTTATTTCTCCGCCACAAATGTATATTTTTAAACCACCGATACGTACACGCGAAATTCCCTAATTACTTCTCTTAATTAAATTCATCTCTCCCTCGAGATTAATTCAAAGAAAAAAATTCAATTGGCAAATGATAAAAAATTCAACGAGTTATGAAATTTTCATACCAGCCGAAAAAAACACGCCACGTGTCATAGAAGGTGAAATAACTCCGCAGGCGTACGCTGCGATTCGTCGTATAATAAAGATTCACATACGGTGGTTCATCACAATCGGGTGGCGGTTACCCCATCAATCTATCTTATATTTTCGATTATATGTCAACTATTATTCGCATACAGCTTTGCCAGTACAGCCCAGCAATATCTTACTAAACAGTTGGCGCGATTCATGCACAGTTCCGGCCTGTCGTTAGGTACCTATTTAATTTACCAAAGTAAATCGACGAGTTTCATTTCTTTATTTGCAGGTAATTTAATCGCATTTTAATGTAATCATTTGGTATCACGTATTCGCACCCAGGTCCTTAAATACTTTTTAGCACAACCCATGTATAATGTTGATCAACCGATTCACCATAATGACTAAATTGGTTCGTAAATGAGTTCCAATTTAATTTCATAATTCATATTGAATAGTTATACGCGCCCGATTGTAATTATTGGTTAATGAATGGCTAATTAGTATACTAAACTGCGGTTTGAATTTTTTCCTTAGTCTTCACGTTGTACTGGTATACCACAAAAGTGAACTCAAATTATAGTAATGAAAGAATGTATTTTGGATTTTTTATTCAACTCTCACCAACATTTTCAACATCATAGGAAATCGAGAAATTCCTACAAAGTGAACATCTACGTACTAATTTTTTAATAAAAAATTACACCATTTTTACCTCAATTTACCATCATTCTAAGTTGGAAAATTTTCACAACATTTTGCACATGAGTGTATTAAAAATTCACCGTTACAGAAAACTAACAAAATCAAGTATATATATTTTCTTAATACAGATACGTTTAAAAATTTTATTATTTTTTTTAAATTTAATTTTATGTTTTTAAATATATACCCAATTTTATTGGTTTTTAATAACAGTGATTTTTTAATACACATGATGCAACTGCAAACAGCGAAAACATTTTTAAAATAATTTTGTACTGAACTTCCATCATTTCTCATTTTTTATAACCTCTCTAAAAATCCCAAAAAGTGGAGTTAGTATTCTATACTATAGTATACCCATGTTAATGTGTTCATTTCAATATTAAAAAACTCGGAATTGAAAGTTTAGAAGTATGGCCTATGATATGCTTTCAGCGACCAATCAGGAGCCTAGATTAGTGAGAATCAATACTTGATAATTATGATTTTTGTTTTCTCTTAAACGTTAGAATAAATTTATCCATAAGACGACATCAGAGATGCGATATTTGAAATATACCCATTTTTATGATCCACATAATTATCAAACCAGAATAAAAAATACTCCATCAAAAAAGTATTTACTTCTATTCTTTCCAATTTTTTTTATTTTTTTTTTTTTTTAATTACTCGTAACATGTCATTTACAGCAACTTGGATGGAGGCATGTGATCAAATTTCTTTTCTAAAATTTTGGGGTGAGGCTCAAAACAGTAGCCAAATGACTCAAAGTTCAAAACCAAAACATTTCAGACCTCTAACTTAATTTTTAAAATTTTCGAGATGAGGTAAAAATTTTCAAAAAAATTAATAAAAAATTTTTTCCGTTCTCAAAATCAAACTCTATCAAAAAAGTATTTACTTCTATCCCTTCCACCTTTCTTTTCCTTTTTTTTTTAATTAACGTGTCATTTACAGCAACTTATTGGCCGGAGGCACATGATCATTTTTCTTTTATAAAATTTGTGGGATGGGGACTCAAAACAGTTGCTACATGACCTCAAAAAGAGTTCACAAAAATTTCAAATTACTAACTCAATTTTTAGAATTCCCAAAATGAGGTAAAAATTTTCAAATAAATTAATAAAACTTTTCCTCCCTCTTAAAATTATACTGAGGCGTTTGAAATGTGAAAAAAATGTTACCAACCAATTTTCATCATGTTTAGGTGATCTTAAGACATTTTCGATTTTTTAAAAAGGGGCTAATTTTTGCTATTTTCAAAAATGAATTATAAATGGGTAATTTATCAGTCGCATATAGAGTACATGTTTGATGTAGGCTTTCTTGGACTCAAGGGGCAAAATATGCTAGATTTTTACCTCATAAGACTCCTTAAGTATAACATTGTGGGATTGAAATCGCATCGTTTAGATGTTTTAACATCAAAAAATGCGAATTTCGGGTATATAAAAATTTTCAACGTATATTTAGCGTCACTCATCAAATTTCGAACACCCTATCTCCCCTCCTATGGGTGGCAGCGAAAAAATATTCGAATGAAAGTTGAAGGAAATATAATGTTCAACAAAGTTACACTGAGCTATTTTTGCCGAACGATCAAATCCTGAGGAGATATAGCAAAAAATCCCTGCAACTAATGCTAACCATCAAGAAATGGGAACTTTTAGTATTTTGTTATTAGAGTTCGTCTCTGCATATTTATGAAAAAAATCTTTGTTGGGAATTTTTCTCGTGAGAAATTCTAGATTATTCACTAAATTGACACACAAAAACAAAAAATTCAATGAAGTTTACATTCTCATGTCGTAAGATGAGCTTGCTTCACCCAAGTGTGACTTGAATTTTCATGAATTAAATTTCCTACAATATTTGAGCTTTTTCCTACCTTTAATACAGAATTTATAACATACCTATCATTTCTATTCCTCTTTGAAGTACTTGAAAAATTCCAATGAACGTTATTCTACTGTAAGAATGATAAAAATACTGTACTTTTTAGTTTATTTGGTATGCAAATTATTTTTTGTATTCAAAATAAAAATTATTAGTCAAAAATAAGGAAAGCCCAATAATTACTGCAATTAGGCAAAAACAAACTATCAAAATTTTCCCCAATTAGGATCTACATTCTACCCAATTTCCAAAAGATTATATCAAATAAAAGCCTAATAAGAATTTTTCAACGAAAATCCACATTTTGGTTATTTATGGGGTTCAAAGGGAGATGGGAACACAAAAATTTTACTACTTCATTTTTTGACCATAAGGAATAATTTTCTTCCATTTAATCCAAAATCCCTTTGTCAATATTTTTTACCAATTTTATAAAGCAAAAAAATGTTTTGCTTGAAAAAAATTATCTAAAGAAGTGGGTAAACACGCCGAAAGGAAGTTATTATGACTCGTATACACACAGGCCACTCTCTTCTCACTCATGGCCACCTCTTAAGTAGACTTCCGACGCCCTTCTGTACAACTTGCAACGTTCCAATAACAATCGCCCATATTCTTACAGAATGCCTCAAATTTAGCAATTACAGAAATACCTATTTTCCTCAACCTCAAATGGAAATCATCCTTGCTAATGATCCGGTAAAAATCACCAACGTAATTAAATTCTTACAATCTGTTTCACTATACTCCACAATTTAAGATATCCAAAATAAAAACACCTCTAGCCACAGGGCTGTACACGGCGTCAAAAAAAAAAAAAAATTGCCTCAAAAAAAAACTTTAAAGAGAATTTAAAAAACTTTTAGAATTTTTTGATATTATTTGAATTATAATTTTCTTTTTATTTTAATAATTAATTTTATTAATATATATATTAAAATATTTAATTTCCAATAAAAAAAAAATTCTTTAAAAAAAATTGCTAAAATTGAGTCAAATCCTTCAAAGGTCATTTTTAAAAAAACATTATTACTTTTTTTTTGACACAGTAAAAATACAAAATAATTATGCAAAAATAATATTTTGAATAAATAAAAAAACTAAAAAAAAAAAACTGAAAAGAGTACATAATACTTATTTAGCTTCTCAAGTGTAATTTAAAAACTGAACATTATAAATACGTAATTTAAAAAAATGTATTTTAAATGACTCAAAAAAGAAGAGAAAAATCCTAAAATGAAAAAATGTAAACAATAGATTTAAAAAAAAAGTTAATAATCGCTTTACTCATTTCCTGCTCCAAAAAATTTGTTCATTTTGGGATGCAGCTAATGCAGCCTGTGCTACACCAAATCTTATAATTTTTGAGACCTTGCGAAAAATAATATCGGTTACATGTAATAAAATAAATAAAAAAAAATACTCCTAAAGGGAACATTTCAAAACCATTATTTATTTCATACGCACGTAGTTTTCGAGTTGAAATCAGCCAACCGGTTGTAGTAGTTCACCACTCGTAGATAAAGTGTGTAATGAAACAGTATATAGGGTTGTAGAAATTCCTCTACAGGTAAGCTCTAGTCTCTCTTCAGTACGAATAAATCTTTCGCCTTTTACTAAAGATTTCCGTGGAGGGGGACATTAATGAGCATATAACCTAATTTTTGATAGCCTTGATTTACTCAGGGCTTTATCACGCCATCATCTTCTCTTCAAATTTGATTTCCAAATGATAATAATTTGGGAACTTGATTGTCACTTCGAGCAGAATATTTATATCTGAGTGTCGATGTAATTAAAATCAACATTACATCCCAACATAAGACTAAATGGCTTATCAAATAATTATTGACATAGGTAACAGTACAATTAAAAATCAAAGAAATAGTTCATTTTCGAGAATAATCAAAATTCGTGCCTAAAAAAAATAATTAAAAAAATGTTGAGACCTCTAATATTCAAAAAAAGGAAAAAAGTAAATACATATCTTAGTTTCTAGACATAAATATTTAAATCATTTTTGAGAGTAAAAATTTTCAACTGCTCAAAATTCATTCAGCAGAAATATGATTGAGATTTCAAATTTTTGAAAACGTTAAACTCATTTTTGAAGGATTAAAAAATTTAATTAGTAGTATAACGTTCTACTGACACACTCTTGAGATCATTCAACGATTATTGTGAGTCCAGTCCACTTCTCTCCTTTTCAAAAAAAACCTTTAAAATTCCACCCAACTTACCTCTGCCCTTTCTAGAAATATGAATGGCTAAACTACCATTCCTTCGAAGTTGGTTAAGCATCAAGAATGGAGTATAATTTGTTGGACTCGCTAAAAAATTAGAATTTCATTCATATATCACGATTTTGCTTGCTTGCTGAAAAAAAAAAACACAATACCAGGTATAGGTATGCAAAATTCAAATCATTTCCCCACCTTATCCATTCTACATCAGGTCATAGCCCTTTAATTCAGCCCTGTTATGCAACACAAAGGACCATTGAATACGAGGAAATATCTACATGATTAATGTATCCCTACGTCCCCTCTCCACTTCATCCATCAGTCATACAAATACGTAAATACGATTCCTACAGTCATAAATCGATCACACGACTTTGCATATCTTATGAAAGAAAGCTTATGAGAAAATACACGTTCAAGGTGTATCTGTACAGTGATAATATTAATACTCGTCAATTAAAACTCAACATGAACCTTGATACTACCTCGACCTTATATCGTCATCGCTGGAGCTAAACAAAGCGGAAAGAAAGCCGCGTGTTTCGAAAATAAAAACGACATTTTATTCGAAAGAAAATAATCTCGTAACTTCCTGCGCGTTACCATCAACGTACCGTGAAATCGTCTCGGTTTATAATAAAATCGCACGCATATCTGTACCAATAAAATGCGATAAAATAAGAGATAAATATTCTTTCACGATGAGTATCGAACAAGACTTACAAAAAAATTCTACGATTCTTCGAGTTTTCAAATTTTTCAAATTTCTATACAAGTATCTACCGAAGCACATACGTTTAGATATATTAACCCACGTGACTTACACTTTTTGGTCTCGTAACTGACTACTGGCGCATATAATCAGCGGTTAATCATTTGATCTAGACCAACGCGTAATTCTACGTACACCGGAGCTCTTAATTCGCCGAGATTTCAGTTCACTCAACCGCAATCAATACAAACGAACGTAATTGCCCGAGTCGAGCTACCTTCCCGAAATAAATAGGCCATTATGTAAAAATTGTTCGCCACGAATAGCGTGCATTTTTTTAAGTATTACTCGCATTAAAATGAAGAATAGTATTAGGTTTACCTTGGGACACGAACCTGCCCTTTTTAGGAATAATAAGGACAGATATTTCGCGTACGATTACATTGATTTGCCGCTTTGTGCGCGATTCTCCGCGTACCTTACCTACATCCTATTAAAATGTATAAACAACTTTTTCCTTATCTTCGACCCATGTTCTACGTTCACGGAAAAGAAAATACCGTTGACACCGGTACACTATATTTCGGCGAACACTAGACCCATCGAGGGGTAGTGCCAGGTGAACGTCGGGCAACACCGCTGCCACCATAAATTACCATTTTTATTACCTGTACGTAACGCTCGATTGAGTAAACCGCCAAAATAATACAAACGTTGAAACGTGGCTGGAAAAACACTGACGTTATTTTGCGGATAATTTGAGAAATAAATTTAAAATCGAGTATTTCTCTCGATTAGGCATTCCTCTTGGTGCCGAATAAAACTTTTGTACAAATCAGTTTTCTTTTATCTTTGAAATCACGTATATGGTAATTAAACGCTTAATTAAAAACGTTTGTCATTTCACCAAAACTTGTTGTGAAACGATGCTTATTTCCTAGTTTACGCACCACTGCAACTACATAACGCCGGTATAACGGTAGATAAGCGGTGTAAAAAAAAATATACGTAGACCTAAAAATACGCCTTTCGAATATTCCATCATTTCACAAATAAATTGGGCATCCTCCAACGCGGAACAAAATCACCATCGGGTCATCGCGCCACCATTAAATCCCAACGTTGATAGAACAGCCGAGAAATTCGTCAAAATGATTATTCGATAAATTTATAATCCCACGAAATAGAGAACGTCTTCCAACAAAAACAATACCACAGTGAAACGATGTGGGTGAAATTGAATATTACGTTTATGCAAACGTTGAATTAATACACTCGATTGCCAACCAGATACCACGTATCGACAATTTTGGAACAGGTGTGGTTGCGCATTATCTGATGTAGTTTTAATTTATACTGAGCTCGTATTCGCGACTGGTACCTATTACATGCGACATTGTAGGGGATTTTTTTTTAAACCACTGTACGTAGAGATGGGGAGAAATAAGGCTTATTTTATTTTCAATTTAAATTTATTCATTCACGAAAATTATAGAGGATATGGAAATTGAAAAAAAAATGTAAGCACCTACGCCACATTATTAAAGCTGAGTTTGTTATTCAGGTTCGCAAAGTGCTGGTGATCCCTGTTTAGCGCGAGGAAGAGCAAAAATTGGCTCTGGAACAAAAATAATTTTCGAATTTTTCTGTGATTTTTTATATCTACCGAAAACTTGAAGAAATGTTGATGAAAAAAATCTGAATGGAATTGAAAAACAAAATATAAGAGTTTCGATTGCAGCTTCAAACTGATCTTATATATCAGATTTAAGCCTAAGCCACACGTCCATAGATCGTACTCAAGAGCAGTGCTCACTGAAAATGAAAAAAAAATGCAATTTTGTATACAAAATTGGTGAAAATTTTTCAACATTTCCGAATTCTTCAAAAATTCACCGTATGAAATTTCATAGTGAAATTATTTCATTTTGAACCCTGAGACAATATACTTTTTCTTTACCTACCTCTCCCCCTGCCCTGTTCCTGTATACCTACACTCCATCAAGAAGCTGGAAATACCTATTTAATCCTTACAAAATTCCTTGAGAAACTGAATTCGTGATAAGTTTCCACATTAGGATGAGGGTGTCTACTAGGGTGGTTCGATTTTCATTTTTTTTGGAAAATTGAGTATGCACCTAGTTCAGTAGTTGCAAAATGATCCCAAAAGAATGTGAAAAAAATTTCAGCTCTCTAGGTTAATATTTACCCCTCCCATAATTGAGTAAAAGTTTGCAAATAAGCAAAATTTTTTCAAAAAATTTGAAAAAATTATGTTGGACGTATTTAAATTTTTTGGAGGTTTAAGCATCATGTTTTGCCTTCCTAACTTCGAAAAATAAATAAAATGCCAATTTTTCCTCTATCCAGGGGTTCCAAAAATACCTATGCTATGTGCTAAAATACCCTATTTTACCTATTTTTCCATTTTATTTAGTATCATTCATTTGCTAATAATTAATTAAATATTGTGTTGGAGGTAAGTAGCTGAGTACAGTCATGAGGTATTCTTTAGTCTTTATGCTCAAACAATATACGTAAGTGTAGTGGTACATTTTCATTATTAGGGGGTCCCAAAAATATTCATTATATGAGTATAATTACGATTTACTATTTCAAGCTACCAAAAAATTATTCATACTTACAATATTCAATAATTCAATTATTAAAAAATTCCACAACTCTTTGCTTTATACCAGAACTCACCAAGCGTAGGTGGCTGTGCATCGAGGGCCTCCGGTCAGTCGGGTAGTAGGCAAGAATTTGTTGAATAATTCAAATTTTAAAATTGTTTTAAATTCCTACACAATATTTAATTAATTATTAGCAAATAAATGATTCTAAATAAAATAGAAAAACAGGTAAAATAGGGTATTTTAGCACATAGTATAGGTATTTTTGGAACCCCTGGATAGAGGAAAAATTGGCATTTTATTTATTTTTCGAAGTTGGGAAGGCAAAACATGATGCTTAAACCTCCAAAAAATTTAAATACGTCCAACATAATTTTTTCAAATTTTTTCAAAAAATTTTGCTTATTTGCAAACTTTGACTCAATTATGGGAGGGGTAAATATTAACCTAGAGGGCTGAAATTTTTTTCACATTCTTTTGGGATTATTTTGCAACTACTAAACTAGGTGCATACTCAATTTTCCAAAAAAAAGTGTTACTTTTTCCTATTTTTTATAGCGACTATTTTAATAAACGTACAACTGTACCACACCCCTCCCCCCACCCATTACATTTTGAGGATACAATATGAAAAAAAAAATTTTTAAAAAACGTAATCTGTGAAAAAAAGTATTTACTGAAAAAATATATACACTTATACAGTGTGGACTTCTCAATATAAATAGCAATAGAAATAAAGCAACTTCTTGACAATAATATACAAATTAAATTTCTTAAATTTCCTACTTATTCGTATTTTCATACCACTTCACCCAAATTCGTACTTTTTCGTACTGTAGACAGTAGACACCCTGAGGATGGAGTGAAAAAGTTCTTCAATTTTGATCAAATTTCAGGAGGTAGTTTACTTAGAGTTGAAAGTCCTTCGTGCAACATTTCAGACCCCACGGACCATTTGGGGATGAGATAGAGGTCCTCAAAGTAGGGTGATTTTCGAAAAAAAAAACATATTTTCTCTCCAACATTGGGACCCGAACAACCGCTTGAGCGCTAGTGTTCCTTATCTCACCCCAAATGGTCCGTTGGGGCTAAAATTTTGCATGGGAGACATTCAACTTGAAGTAAACCAGCTCCTGAAATATGATAAAAATTAAAGAACATTTTTTTTTCACTCTACCCTATTGCGTATATCATTCCTTCACTCTTCTATTAACTACAAGATACTAAAGATGGCCACACCTATGACAAATATGAGTGCACTCCCACTCATTTTTAAAAAAAAGGACATTC
>VFXL01000186.1:0-40001 GCA_009761765.1 Phenacoccus solenopsis | reverse complement strand
TGATGGTTACCTGCAATTTAAAAAATGGCCATCTTACTCAAAATTTTTGTTTTTGATCTCAAATAAAGGAGTGAGTCATCCAAGTTTCAGCTTCCCAAGAGCATTTTTAGAGGGGAATTAGAGACAAAAAAACGGAAGTTTTGAGTCATGTAATTTTCTTGAATCTCCTATATCTCCTCACCAAATCAACCTGTGTATGGTAATAGTTGGAAGCCAGAAGATGACTCACTAAATTTATATCAAAATCGATTTAAAATGTATCCAAAATGGCGAATGGCCAAAATTTGAGTTAAGCTTGTGTCGAAAAACACGAGTTTTCGACCTAATTCCGTGTCCAAAAGGGTCTACGGAATTAGCACGCATTCGAGACTCCCTACCTCGCCTACCTACCCAATTTGAATTTCGCGGTTCCTCGCGCCTTTCGCGGGTACAGCTGGCCGCGAGAGAAAATCCCTTTGTTTAAACGAGATTAAACTCGTCAATTCTAATTTAGTCTCTTTTTCACCTTCGACGACACCTCACATATCAATATGGAATTCGACAAGGAAGTTAAAACTACGGTGAGTAATTTTTACGTTTCGTTTTCTACTTCGTGGTCGGTCGTATCTTTCTTTTTATTGCGATTTTCGCCCTCTCCCTTCCCGTAAAAATTCAGTAATAGATTAATTAGTTAACTATACCTTTAATCGCATATTAGAATTCAATAAGTAATTGAATTCTAATCTGCTCTCTCTTTTCGTTTTGTTTCAGACTCCCGATCTTCTACCGAACAATAGACTTTGTATATTAAACTTAGTTCCACTATGTTCTTATCTAATAAATTCTTTCTCAATTTGAATTATTCGTAGTTATTTGATATATGTTTTAGGTCCTCGCCTCCCTCCCCCCGTGTCGCGAAAATATCCCTCTAGATAGGAGTCTAAAAAATCTCTTCGCGCTTCCACCTTTTTATTCACTTTCGCGACAGCTTGAGAACCCTAAAATAGTGGAAATTAATAAAGGCTTCTTTGATTTTGGTTGACATAAAGTACTACTCTTCAAACAAAATTTTTCTGGTTGTTTTTCCTTTAATATGGCCTTTGGAGTAGAGAATACTTGACGATACCCGCAACGAATGTAAACAAGCAACAATTAAAAATTCAGCTTGAGTAATGTGGCATGGCTGCTTACTTCGTCTTATACAAAAAAGAAATTTTATCTTTACTTTTTTATTGTTAAAAGTAATTTTCAACTGACAAATGTTATACAGATAAAGAAAAATATAGGATTTACTCATGGAAATATGGCAGGTAATTTAATCATTTTTTATATATAGGCGAACATAATAATAATAAATTTAGTTTCTTCTAACAAATTCTTTCTTTAGATTTTCCCAAAATTCCATTCTTTTACCGTTTAATTTACTGTCGATTACTTGCAGCGGATGGTTAATACTTAAGTAGCACGGATTCTCTGGTGTAGAAGGCTTCCATACCACACTCAAACCATCATGGTTAGGATTGCTAGGGAATGAGAAAAACAATATTGATCATGATAGACATACTATAATTATTTAGTTAGTTGCAGTCATTCAATAGATAGTTAACACTGTACTCACCCGGTTCTAGCGAATTGACAAATCAACTTAGTAAATATTTCTACCATCTCGTAGCTTTTTTTCTTAAGAGAATGGCTTCCGCCACTATTCCGATGTTCTGTGTTATAAGCCCAGTAATCAAGATCTGCTGAATGACAGGAGCCTGCATGAAACAAATAGAGTAACTAAATTAGAATAAACATTAAGCAATAAGTGATAAAGGATAGGCGCGAAGGGGTTAAGGAATGAAAGCAATAAAAAGAACAAACAAAGCTGTCAATCTATTTAAAGACATCCCAGTGACACAAATACTACGAAAAAACGTAAAAAAAAAAGATTAAACATCCATAACAAATTGCCGATTTTACTTTAACGTTCGGCATTTTATATAATGCTTACAAAGAACATATACTTATGATGTTATGATATTCATCTTTTTACTGAAATCTCGTTAAAATTTTTTTCTATTATGATTTCTACTAATACTTCAAAGTTGGTCTCATCAGCCAGAAGTTAGTCGTATTTTACCATTCAATGGATCCTCGAGGAGATCCTTCATTCTATTTATTAATGTGCCAAAACTGCCTTGAAATTCAAATTTATAAACAAAAACAGATGTAGGAAGATCCGCGGAAATCAAATCAATTAACGTTTCATACACATCTGAGAGCACCATATCAGTGATAATCTGAAATGAGGAGTCTAATCATTTACCTAGAAGAAAAATATTCGAAGCTTTTAAAATATTGAAAGATTTGACCTTACATCGATTTGTAAGTTCATAGATGCCTTTTCTACAGATTCTCCATTCAAGTAGAATGATCTGATTCTTTGACTGATTATCTCCACATCGTTTTTGTCAACTTCTCGTCCCCATCCCCAACAGTTTTGGAGATATATTGTGTTAAAATTCTTATTTATGTCTTTTTTATTTTGGCCTGAAAATTAAAAGTAAATAATTTGTCAGTTTTGTATGCTTTATAAAGGTTCTTATGATGCATAATACCTACGAACAAGTGCTATAGCTGCTTCTTTATCACAAATTCCATATATAATTGGTATGCGAGGCATAGTGGCCATTAACTCCCTGGGTGAGATTGGTAAAACTGCATTTTTACCAGTATCGAGTGTTAGCGAAAATGGTGAAGCAGGAAGTACGTTGACACAATTCTATCATGAATAAAAAAAAACAGTTCATAAAAATTTTTTGTGAAGCATCTTTAGTCATACTTTCAGATTACCTCGGGTTTTATTCGTTCCCATCTTAGTGACCCAAAATTTTCTAGTTTCGTTTTTTTGAAAATTGATAAAAGTCTTTTTTTGTTCTTTAGATCTATGTCGTGGTAACCAAGATCATGCGCTACTTTATAAGCAGTCATTACATGTTCTTCCGCAAAGATGGATACAGGGTTGAAAGCATACATTGCCATCATTACTGCTTTGTGAAAGAGACCTAACGAAATATTATCTTAAGATAATTATATTTAATGTGCCTAATCTCAATTTAATCAATTAATTTTTAGTATGAGAAATGTTGTTGATAAAATTTTCAGGTTTAAACCCTTCAATATAGGTTACAAAATTCCCCATAGACTTTCTTATAAACTTCGTTCCATTCACCAATCCTTCCAGAAAATTTAAATTTTAGGTAAATCAAAATACACAGAGCCCCAATTTTAATTGAAACTAGTGCCTCCTCGCCCCTTCGGGGCGAGCAATAAAAATTAAGTGAAGACAAAAAAGTCATTTTATCAGACAAGTACTGCTACATTACAAACTGCACAACCCAATTTATTCTAATTTGTTACAACCACCAAGACTTCTTCCTTTCAGAATGGGCTTCCCGCTCTCTCCTTTATACCTTTGTATACCTTAAAATTTTAATCAATATTATTATAAATATTAATATTAAAAAAATTAATTTTATTAAATTAAAAAATAAATATATTAATAATTTTTCACTATGAAACATTATTTTTTTTTATATTAATTAATTAAGATTTTAAGTTAATTTTAAACTATTAATTTTCAAAATTAAAAATATTTTAAACAATTTTATAACTTTACCCTTACTCTTGCTTATGTACAAAGCTTTTATTGAAGTTTATCACATTTTTTTTCCTTTTGTATACCTACTATCCTTTATACTTTTTATACCTGCAACTCAAAACAATGTTATGACTTACCTTTCGAGCATGTACAAGGCTTTTATTAAAATTTACAGCCTTTTTTTCCTTTGTATACGTGCTATTCTTTATATACCTTTTATACCTGCTATTCAAAACAAGGATGCGCGCGCATCTCAAAACCGATTTCATTTTGATTTTAATATATAGAGAGATTTCATGATCTGGTTTTCAGGGTTCAGAAATTTTGTTTCAAGATATCCGTACAAACACAAAATGCAAAGTTAATTTCATATTATGATCCCTTCAAACTACATAACATAAATTATGATATTGGTCATGTAATAGATGAACTGACGCTACATATCAGATGCCACACTTACAACTAAGTAACTGGAAAGTATGGCAACACATAACAAACTCGTGTTCGTTTCATATATGCAAAAATTAGTTTTTTTAACTCTAAAGATTGAAATTTTTAATTTTTTTTTTGCTTGATACATATCTGGATAATTTTTGGGGTTTAAAAAAATCATCAAAATCCGCCCACCTAAAGAGGCTAGGTGATTGAAAAAACAAATTTTTGCTCTATTTTTGTTGTTATTTTTCCTTATTGCTTTATACACTGTGCGTTCGATTGAACCCCATATAGGTAAAGCAGCAAATTCCCATTTATGATACTTCAAAATACTTCCATATTACATCATTGGCTACTAATGCATTGTGATTGGTTGTGAAAATAGTACGTGTTACCACATGTTATATCTAGTTTGTTGCGGATTGGAAGGGAATTTGGCTCCTTGCGTGAATGGGTTTCACTAGGATGTACCGTACATAATGTGTCACAAAGAATAAATCTTAAATAGTATCATACCTCTTGCTGCTGGTGATAGCATCAAACAGTGTACTAATGTAGATCCACTACTGCTGCCTAGTAACGTTATATTTTCAGGGTCACCACCAAACACGCTGATGTTTTTCTTTACCCATTTTAAACTCAGTATAATATCCTTAAGCCCTTGATTACCCGAGCATTCTTCTATGCCTAAGTTCAAGTACCCTAATGTGTAGAAGGAACAAAATTTAGATTCTCAATATGTACTTTTTCTTCAAGATTAATTCGAGTTGAAGTTATAATTTTAAATGAAAAAAATTAACCAAGAATGTGTAACCGATGCGAGACGCAGACGTAAACGATATCTTTGTCCATAACATAATCGGGTGATCCGTAGCACCATGGATCAGGTGTGCCGTGAACGAATGCTCCAGGGTGAATGAAAAAAACTACCGGTTTCAAAACATCATCTATTGTGGGAAGCTTTTAGAGTAAAATATATGAGTTCGAAGTTCGAAAAATTCAATATAAATAATATAGTAAACATTAGTACCTTTGATGTATATATATTGTTGTATAGGCAATCTTCACTACCTACAAGTTTCTGTCTTCTGTATGAAAAGTGAAAACATCCTTCTCTTTCAGTAGTTGCATCCAACACATTTCCCCATGGTTTTACTTCCACAGGATCCTATATTAATATAATTAAAGAAACAGAAAATTGAGATGTGGAATACTTACATTACCGCATTCTTGAGTGCTTTGAATGAAACGCTTAGAAAACAGTTTAAACTTTTTTATTTTTGTAAAAATAACTAAGCATTTTTATTATGGAAGTAATCTTGAAATAAGATACATAATGTATATTACTTATGGTCAAATTTGAAATACTTATATAAAATTATCACCTTGAAACGAGCACTGCCTGCTGTTGACTGGCCATATGGTACTCCATAAAAAGAATAAAATTCTATCCCCGAAAAAGAGGACGTAGTTTTGATGCCTCTTATCTTACCTTCATTTACAGTGATTGTTACTTTTTTTGACATTTTTCGATGAACTGTTAGGTTTAAAATTGCACAATATGTACTATTAAGCTTACGGCTTTTAAACGAATTTTCCGCTGTTCGAATATCAACACTATATATCCTTTATGGTGATCAACGAGCGTATTTTATAACTTTTTTAAAGGTAATACTATCTTCAATGTAGTGATAATAATTGCGGTCACTGGTCTTATCAAGAAAAAAAAATTTTTGCGATTTTGTTAGACTTTTAACGAAACTAAGCAGTAGATAAATTGGCCTATATTACGCTAACACGGACATCGGAGCCATAGTAGCTCGGAATCCTTATATTAAACAAAGTTTTCCCATTAAAGAGGTGGTTATAAAAAATAATGGACGAAAAATGAACTTACTGCAGCTCTAAATCAAAATATGTATTCAATATTTATAACCCAAAGTGTGCTCAGGAAGGGCTGGAAGGCTCTCAAAAGCTCAGTTGGGTTACATAAGTACTTCATGATGGCCATAGAATATCGATTTTTCGATAGAGTGCAACTTGGAGATGAAAATTATGCAATATTCCCAACCCCATCATTACCCCGTAAAGTAGAGTCCTTCTTCCAAGATATGAAGTCAACGTAATTTTTTCAAAAATGAATAGAGAAATGCAATATTTGGCCACATGCATTAAGCGTACTATCCTTAATAACATACCAAAATTTATTTTCGTTTAGTCTTAATTATAACCCCTAAAGAAAATGAAACGCCTTCCAAAATGGATTTTTGCTACATATAAATTTGATAATAAATAAGAGTAATATATTTTTTATTTTAAACAAAACAAGTTCTAGATATTTTTTTGGAAAAACGCTTTCCAAAGCTGAAAAATCCCTTTATTCCCTCATTTTTCGCACACCTGACAATTCAACATGTTCATTTAGATATTATTTTCGCGTTTATTTCGGTAAATATGACAGTTACGAGAGAATAAGTTAAGTGCAAAATGATTCAGCATATTCAAATGTACCTTCTAAGCTTATTTTAATTGAACAAATAGGTATCTGAAGTCAAGTAAGTCTAAGAAAATGTTTTCCTTATAATTGTGGTAGAATAGCTTTACAAACAAAAACTCCAAAATTCACAGGACTTCATAAAGAGATTTGTGTTGTAGCAAACGATAACGTTATCTGGCAAATTATAAAATGAAACGATAAACACAGATTTTTACGCACGTTACGCCTCAGTTGATAATACCCATATGGCTATTCATATCGTGATTCTATCTCAGTATCTCATCACCAAAACACTAAAACTACATAAAAATACAAATACATTAGTATACGCCTAACACGCTTAACCATGACTTAATTACACCATTGAGTGGCCCCTGGCAATGTGAAATTAGCTTGATTTAGTTACACGACAATAGCAAAAAGAACGACGATCATCCGTGCACATATTAAACCGTTAAATCGAGCAAGGTAACGGGCAGTTCAGTAATTACATTTTAAAGGTATTCTCATTAATAACCTAAGTACCTATTTAATATTGGAACAAAACTGTAGAAATCTATACCACAACCGCACAACCTATTTTACTAAAATTTCGATTACTATAACTAGCCGCTAAAAATGAATTTTTCCGGTGTCGTAAATTACAATTATGACACCTACAGGTTAGTAACGAGTCTAGACAAATATTTACGTCGAAGGTTACTAACCATCAGATAGACTAGTCGATTGAGAGAAGATTCAAGCGGCATTGGAAAACATTTTAAATATGTTAATCTCTCTCAAATAGCTATAATGAATATAGTTGATTTAATAGATACATAGGTGTCCAAATACCAAATGTGACCTGTTTGAGAGTACGTGCCACTCATTTTAAACAGGTTTTAATTACCGAATGGAGTACTAGATGTTGGAATGTTTTAGCAAGGTAACATTTGTATTGAATTTGCATGCGATTTTTTTGACTTCCAAGGAAAATTGAAATATCTTATTGATTTACTAAAAATAACTGTAGAAATTTTTATAGTTGCATCTCAATATGGGCTACTCCATACCATATGAGATGTACTCCTGTAACGCTCATATGGAATACTTTGCTTCCCATAATTCCTGAACACGATTTTCCTAACCTTGCAATAATGAATATTCAAAAATTTTTATTTAGTTTTTCAAGACAGATAGATATATGCTGTTTGCACCAAAATGTAGAGTGTACAATGAATGAACAAAGTTGCTCTAATTTCGGTTACTTTTAAAAATTGAACGGTGTGCAAGGTCACAATTGTTGCTAAATGACCTCAAAAAAGCGTTATACAGATATCAGCCCTATAACTCAATTTTTTTAGATCCCCCTCCCAATTACATCCAAGTTAAACAATATTACACGTAAAAAAAAAATTTTGAGCAATTAAAAATTTTTTTACATTCTCAAGTCATATTTTGTCATTTATAGACTGAAAAAAAATATTAAGCACTAATTTAAAAAAATTTAATGGTTCTAAACAGTTTTTAATTGAATTTCAGTTTTATCAACAAGTGAATGGTCGTGGGATCACAGCAATGCCTACAGGACTTTAAAAGGATACGATAAAAATTTAGGTCTCCTAATTCAGTTCACTGACTCCTCTAACATTAAATCAGTGTTTCATCCTAATTACTTTTTTTGATACAAATTTTGAAAAATTAGAAGATAAAATCATACTACGACTTGGCTATGCTATGGCTCACCCATAATTACCTTTTCGAAAGACTCCCACAACCAATCTGCAACCTACGCCAGCAAGAACATACCACTGTCAAACCACTTTCTCTTTCTGTATTCAAAATTGAACGATATTCGAAAATCCCTAAAAATTAAACAAGAAATACACGATGCGGCTTTTTCTTTAAAATCTGACCACCCTAGAGGTAGCGCAATAACCAAAGCATTTAAGCGCCACCAAAAAAAAAATATTTTTAGTTCTTAGGCGACAAAATATGACAATGGAACATGAAAAAATGTTTAACCACCTAAAACTTCATTTTTTTGAAAACATGAAAATTTTTAAAATTCTGATCCAATTTTAGGGAGTCAAAAATCGATTTAGGGGCTAAAAATTTTTATGAAGTTCTTTTGCTGTCATTTTCATACTTATTTCATCTCATGTATTGACTTCTTGAAAAAAAAATGTAAGCCGCCATGCTACCAAGTTTTGCGTAAATTTCATGAATATTTGGATATTTGCCAGATGATTACAAATGGTCTGAAACGTATAGATTTGAAGACCCCACCTTCCCTCACCCCTTTTCAAATCAGGTAGGCTGTAATAACTACTATCCTTTTATGTTGAAAACTCAGCTTAAAAAAACGAAATTACGAGTGGATAACTGGAGAGGAATAATAAAAATAATGACTTTAGAAGGTATTTAAAAATTTGCAATTTTTTTCTTATTTTTCAAATTACATTGAAAAATGCTCTATTGAACATTTGCGCAAATAAGCAGTTCTTCCGAGCGTGATACGGAGGAATATGCATGTATCAGGTGCTATCTCACCAATTTTTACCCCCTATTTCACCCCACCCACCCCTCTAACAAAATCTTTGCCATTCATAAAAAAAAAAAGAAATAATCAACAGATCAACTTCAGTAGCGTAATAGCTCATTTCTTCGCGGAGCGAGGGGGGAGGAATAAAATGAAATCTATATTTTTACCAAGTTAATTTTTGACATAGATATATCTTACGGCTGGTAGTTAATCACGGATTTGGTTCGTTTTTGTGTACGTACACAGTTTATTGCTGTGAAAACGAGCCTTAAGTAACGTTTTTACAGGGCTTTCAACGTTTATTTCAAGCACAATAACTAGTAAATGTAAAAACCCTCTTATAGAAAGTATACCAATGAAAAAAAACACTGGGAGGGGGATCAGTATTTACCTCAGTCCTACTTACTCTATGTACGTATTAAAAATTTTACATGGATTCTCATCATACCTATAAATAAAATAATGTCCACTGGGTAGTTCTGACAATGAAACCGAAAATAGGTAAATAAATTTTTGTTAGTGATTTTTTCATGGAAATTTTTTGCAAATATTTCACCTGAAAATTCAAGCTAGGCAAAATATACGGTACTTTTACTCTATAATTTAGAGTACCTATGCAATGTAGTAGTAATGAAAAGAAATTGGAGCCAGAAAAAAAGATAGGGATAGAAATAATGAAAAAGTACAAAAAATGTCGAGTAGATTTTAGCTACACAGCTTTAGAATAAAAAACAGAAATTTCTAAAAAAATCAAATGAAAAATAAATAAATGAAGTAATATTTTCTTGATCTTTAGAGTACTACGAGGGTATCCAGCTAGAGCATATGATAAAGAATGAAGTAGATGTTCGCAAAATGAAATTTCGAAACGTAGTATTAATAAAACATTTTTCAAGATCATTTTAATAAAAATAAAATAAAATAACGAGCAATTTTATCATAACATTTTTGACTTTCTCATAATTTCTCTTCAACTACCATTTCCACTGTCGCTAATTTTTTGTCAGTAATAATGTATTAAATAGGTACTTCACATTTTGGGGTCAAACACATACTCCTATCTGGCTTGGATATCGAAACATAAATTTCTATGAAAAAATCAATATTAATTTTTTCGTTTCTTTAAAGCTATCCTAGTTCCTAGATAGAGAAATCCACCTAAATTTCGCAGGAAAAAAAATGGAAAAAATGGAAGAGCCATTTTCAAAAATTTGTTCAAGTTGAGGAAATTTTCATTTTTCCTTTATTTTTTTCATTTCAGATTTTCGAGGAGTGGGAGTCGAGTCCAGAGATGGCGCGATTCTTTGAAATTTGCGAATCGGACTCAGATGTCACGATTCATTTGAAATTTTGAATCGGATTTTTTTTCACAATTCCTTAGAACTGAAGAATCAGATTCTTTCTCAAGAATCCGACTCTTACGATTCCCTGCGATTCATCAGACTTGCGATTCTTTTGAAAAAATGTACAAAATGAAGAAATAAAATAATAATAAGGCATTCTGCAAGTTTTTGATTGTTTTAATTTTTATGTGATACTTTATGTTACAAATTTAAAATATAATTTATCATTGTTGAGAAGTCGTGAATTGGGAATTCGAGATTTGATTGCGTTTACCTTTTACCAGTTCTACCTCTGCTGAATGACTGAATTGAATTATGAAACTCCGAAATGACATAATTACGAATTTATGAAATGAAATATTGAATGTAGAATGTCTATATCATTATCATATATTTAATAGGTTGATTATATTGTGCTGAACTGAAAATTGAAATTATAATAAAAATTTTACCTGGCAACAGCAATTCATGTTCATTAATTCATTACTTATTGTTACAATATTAGAAACAATTTAAAAGTTTACATTACAATTAAGTATGTACAATTGTACAAGGCACAAAAACTCGTTCACGCTTCACGTTTTTGAAAAAAATCGCAATAAATAAAAAATCGCGGATTTTTTAAGCATTACGATTCATCAAAAAATGAGAATCGGATTTCTTGAAGTACGATTCTTTAAAAAGTTGGAATCGGATTCTCATTGTGATTCGGAATCCGATTCGGCGATTCCTTACGATTCTTTCGCCCCATTCGAATCGCTCCATCTCTGGAGTCAACCATAAATAGTTTGGCTTCACCATCCACCATCTAAAGGCTTGACTTGCTGTTAGACTGCTACACTTTGACTTTGGAGTAAATCTAAAAGCTTGATTCGGAATCCAGTCTTAAACTCAGGAGTCATTACTAAAATTTGACTCCACTTTGGCGCTGACCTCGAAGTTAATTTGAAACTCCGACTCCATAGTTCACTTCTCATTCTCGCAGCTTTCATTACTGATACTTAAATTAAACTTTTAGGTTGAGGCCTTTTTGTTGGTTTGTAGTGGAGACAAAGAGTCCCAGGTCCCACCCTTCTAAATCCGGCTCTATTACTAAGCTTTTATCGCATCTATGTGTTCGCAAACGTGTAAAATTCGTTGTATTACGACGAAATTTTCCAATAAGCCCACACTCCCACAGTATACCTATATTCGAATTATGACGTTGCGTTATAACACATGTCATTTATCGATTAAAAAACATACGAATATAGGTACTTCTACTTATGTACGTTATACACGTAGTTACAGTGTTCGTTGAAGACAACGCTCATTATACGAGCTACGATAAAATCACAACGTCGTTGTGGGAAAAACCTTGCATAAATCCGCACGTACCCATCGATACACCTGTACGAATTCGTAAACATAGTACAACGCAGCATTTAAATTGAAATCTCGAGTACGTCGTGGACAAAACGCCGCACACGTTTACAATAGGCTCGAAATAAAGGTCATGTAAAATCTAAAAAGCCTTTAAACGAAATTACGTAATCATCGTGAAACTTCAAAACAAACAACGCACACAATGACCAGCATGTTCGATTATGGCGCTAAATAGAAATTAAATTTTCGATGATATCTGCGAACTTTCGTAATTTATCGTCATTGATAAAAGACAAAATCAACGCTTCTCAATGGCGGTAATTATAATCATTTATATCATTGATGAATAAAAAAAAAGTTCAAACGTCGCCAATGGTTTTGCATATCGAATCGGTTTCACTTTATATAGTGGCGCATGCGTATAACATTGATACTTGTATGTTGCAGCTAAATGATCACGAAGCGGTAATAACGAAAACGTTAACAGACAATAATCAGTGAGTGGTGGTGCTGATGGTCGAGATAGAAGCTTACTTTCAAAAATGTTTTTACTGTTAGAAATGATAAGTTAGCTCGCTAAATTTTCGTTTGTTTATCACATTATTCCGGTGACGTGAGTATTGTAAAGTGATAGTGCAGTGTATGTGGTTTTTTGGTAATATTTCTATTTCGTTGTCATAATCATGAATTATGTTAGTCCTGATTCGACAAGAGATGATCCCAAGCAAGTAAGACAAATTTATGTATTTAAATTAATTTATATAGTATTTCTAATTGTGAATAAATTTTTAAAAATTAATGAATAGATAAGCTAAGTACCTAGTAAATTATAATATACTTGAAACTTAGTTGTGTATTTATCAAGTGCTTATTTTTCGTCTGGTGGATAATTAGGTAGGTAAATATGGGTGCAAAAATATTGGTTTAAATATTTTAATCGGCTTGATGCCTAATATTTCGGATATACTAAACAAGTACCTATATAATTATTTATTTTAATTAGTAAGAAAATAAATGAAGAACCTTATTTAGGTAGGTTCTTGGAAAAAGAAAATATAACAAGAAGAGTGAGGACATTAGAAATTACGTACATATTTTAATACATAAATTATTATGCAGATATCAAAGTATTATCAACTACTATATATTTTTAAAATAAGGGCCACCTACGTACGTATAAAAAATACTTCTTATCATGATATCACCACAACACACAAATTGTAGAATACATCGCATATAATTTATAGAAAAATAATTTTTCATTTATTTACGCTTAATTGAAATCTCACGAAGCGAAACCATATCGGCTCCGCAAGCAATTTATTTCTATTTATATTTTGTCGCAGATGACCGATTAAAAAGACTAGATTCTTGGGCACTTCTACTTTAGTTCATAAATTAATTTAACAATCACAATGTCATTAAAAAACCGTGATCTTGATGATTTCTCAGTACTACTTTGTACGAACGTTGTACATTATTTGGTCGTGAAAAACAAAGAATACTTGCATAAGCCTTGCATTACATGATGAGTATATTCGAATGTCTATTTGTCGCTTAAAATCGAAAGTTATCTAAATAAAAGTGAAATACATCTGCTCCGTAGGTGGCCTCTGTGTTGTGTATGTTGACAAACGTGATAGAATTGTCATTACAGAATGTTGATCCGCGAGGAAGCTTTTGTTATTGATTTAAATTTAGAAATAGGAAACTAAATGTTTAAAATTGAAATTAATTTAAACACTGTTATTAGGTAGACAGGAGAAATTAATTTGAGGTTATCAACTCGACGGCAAGTATTAGCTTCATTTCCGTAATGGAGGCGTGCTTATCATTTTATTTTTTTTTTTAGAAAATAAAGTTCAAGGTCACAAATATCTAACAATATGGATTGTTATTGGAGTAATAGGTGTACTTCTTTAAAGTTGTGTTTTAATCAAAAAATAAAATAATTTGCTAGATTAAAGGTCATGCAAACGTAGTCTCGAAAGTCCATTATCTATTTGTTAAATGAAATGATTATACTGATAAGAATTACTCGGTAATATTCTCATTAATCGTGTATATACAATGATATGAATATTCTTGGAGATATTTTGCTTGTGTCGTTGGTTGAAAGAACTTTTGCTGTGTGTTTGAGGATTTCATAATCTTGTTCATAATGATGATAAGACTATGATATGTTTGTATAGCTATTTTTATGCGGAATACTCAGTTCATTTTACCGAGTATTAAAATCAATTTTTACTTGATGATATAATTTTTAAAACACGATGATAGTAAATCGATGCTTATAATTTGATGTATGGATTAAAATGACGATAATACTCCTAGATTTACTCAAATAGGTACATAGATAGTATATTTTTGGTAGCTGATCTCCATTCGCCGTAAGTTTTGAAAAGGTTAGTGAGAATTAATGCATAAAAAATAACTCACGAAAGTCCGAAATTGAAATACTCAATTTTGTGCATTGAACTAGAAAAAATGTTTTCAGTTTTATTATGATTAATTTTATCATTAAATTTTTTAAATAAATAAAAAAAAACTATATAACATTTTGTACATTAAAAATTTAATTGAAATAAAAAAAATAGAAAATAAATCAAAGGAATAAAGTAAAAAATTATTTCTATATTTTGTGAAAATTTCAATTTAATATGCTTTATTCATTATTCCATATTTTATTTATTTATTTTTTTGATATTTTAATAATTTTTTGTTATTTTTTATTTTTTTTTTAACTAAAAAAAAAAATATTAATTAATCTTATTTATACATTTCTTTTTTTTTTTTTCATGAAAAATTACATTCAACATATTTTTTTGAAATTTGTTCACTTGAGTACTTTTGATGACCTAATGGCCTAGTACATATTGCTTTTCGATAAAGAGATATCCAAAGATTAAAATTATAGAATCTCACCAACTTCACCCCTCGTAATAAAGTACCAATCCCCGCGAAAGATGTAAAGTGAACATTGCTATTCGTCAAAAGTGAACCAACCAACACCCATCGATTAGGTGTCGACAATAGACTACTAATAACGATAATTTAGCGTGATTATAGTACCTTGTCTGCTTTCTGATTGGTCGTATCTCGTATGTCAAGCGTGTAACAACCAATTAGCAAGTTGGAAAGTCGTAAATCATCTCGACTTACTCGTAAACTGAAAATATGAATCAGCTGATGATTCAAATCACAACTGAACGATATTATTTAGGAAGGTAGAAATGCAATTACCCAGATTTTATCACATTTCAGTCTTATGATTGGTCGTTACCCTCGTGACGTTGACCAATCAGAAAATTGACCAGTTACTATAATTATTCAATTCAAAAATGAAGAATAGAATTAAGAATGTAGCTTCTGCGCATGTGCATTAGAAGGTTATCATATGCGATTATAGTTTATTTCTTTATAATTGGATGAAACAGAAATAAATCATTTATAGAAATTAGAACAAGGAAGATGAAGAAGTTGGTGAAAAAAATTTATTAATTTTCTTAAAAAAAAGCCCTATACTACTTATATACTTTCAACACCGACGATTGTAACCATAAAGCAAAATCTAGCAGTCCATTGCAAGCATATGGTGAATAAATCGCAACCTGATGAAGTACACATGGTGTATAAAAAAGTTTCATCAAAATAAAACACTTGGAGAAGTAGAGTTATTCGCAATTCTCTGCAATAGGTTTTCGTCATTTATCTCAGTAAATATGACGCTCAAAGGAAAAATAAATAGAAACAAAATTGAACAATTTTCAATTTTAAATTAAAAAAGTTCAGTTCTTTTTTCGAATAAAATGCTTTCTAAAGCCTCAAAAGTCATTTATCAGTTTGTTTTTGAGAGGTGTTTCAACAATTTCATTTTAGTCAAGTTTTTCTCATTTATCTCCGCATATATGACGTTTAGTAGAAAAATGGTTATGTACAAAATTATTCCATTTTTAATTTACCATTAAAAAGTTTCACTCTATTTTTGGTGCACGATGCACTAAAAAGCTAAAAAATGTTCCTGATTTATTGCTTACAGTATAAAACATCAATAATAGCTAGCACGCAATTCTTACTAACGGTTTCGCATTTTTCTTGGTAAATATGACATTTACGAGAAAAAAGTCGTTTATAAAATTAATTAGTTTTTAATATCGAATATAAAAGGTTATGTTTGTGTTTTCGATTAAGTGCCAGCCAAAACAAACTACTATAATAATATACCCATTGAACTTACAAGCCATAAATCAGGGGTAATTTTTGACTTTTCAGTGCATCATACATCAAAAATGAATGAATTCTTTCTAATAGGAAATTAAAGGTAGGATAAATATGTATGTAAACATTTTTCTCCTAAACTTCATACATATTGAAATAAATGGAGAAACTTAACAAAATGAATACGTTAAAATATTATTTAAAAATATGATGATAATAATTAATGACTTTTTTGGCTTATGTAAGTATTTTACGGGAAAAATGAATGGAACAAAATGGTACATATTTTGTTCAGGATTGAAGAAAAAATTAATTTTATTCCTGTACATTTTTCCTTCGAGTTCCTTCCATATCAAAAGAGATAAATGCAAAAAACCCATTATTCGGGGTTTGTGTGTGTACTGGTAACTTTTTCTTCGGCCTCACACGAGCATTAACCGTTGACAAATTTTAGTACGTTATGCAGAGTAGTCTGAATTGTTCTTGTAATTTTTGACGATTACCAATGTTCACTTCGCATCATTCACGGAGGCTGGTACTTCAATAAACACCAATGTGGTTGGAGAAATTGCGTAAGTTTCATTTCTGAGAATGTTTCTATCGTAAAATCAATATATTCACAGATATCAAAAAGTATTTAGGTACAAATATTGACTATTTAAGAGTCCACCTTTTACCGCCAATATTTGGAATTTAGGATATTGTTTGCTTCAGCTTAAGGCTTCCATGCATTTATTTTTCACGTTTCTCTTTTTCGGTTTACAGGAAAAGTAAACTAGGTATAATAGTTACGTATAAGTTATTAAATGAAAGAAAATGAATACAAATTAGGCCTAATATGGTAATATAAAATCAACACAGTTCTAATCAATATACCTACTTTGAATTTTTCACGCTTGAAAATGCGTGTTAAATTTTCAAGTTCAAGTAATTTTTTATAGTTATATACTGCGGTTGAAAATTCTGGAATTTTCCTAGATTTGCAACAATAATATTGCCATATGTAACTGCGTAAATTGTTCGGTTTGCTTGAACGAACACGTTTTACGATAACGGTAAAACGTAAAAATTATCCACTATCGTTAATGTAGGTACTAGGTACCTGCAATAACTGATGTAAATGAGTATAGCCGAAATGATAATTTGTTTAGCACGAAAATTTAAATAAAATATCGTTATTGATAAACTTCTCCATCGAAATTCTGTTTTTTTATAAACAGATAGAATCCCATTAGCAATTTTAGTAAACAATTTTTTTTATCAATGCACCAAAATGAAAAATCATCTTTAAAAATATGTTGGTAATTTTTAAGTCTACATATAAGAATTATTCGACATTCGTCAACTACCCCCAAAAAAGTGCTACGTATATGAAAATACCTATCGAAAAATTTTTGAATAACTTAATTGATAATACCTCTGTCACACTCAATTTTTACTGTGATGAATTAATCAATTTCGTTATCAATGCTTGAAAAAAATATAGGTAATTTAAATGATAAGAATTGATTTTTTTTTAAGCAACCGCTTTTAAACCTAATACTATCAAACGCTTTGTATGATAGCATGTCTACGTCGACGTGGTAGCAGCGTTGAGGTATACTACGTGAGAATGGAAAATTTTACGTAGTCATCAGGCACTCGCGGATTACACTTCGCAGAGTATTAGCATGTAACATAGCTATAACATACGAATATTAAAGCATTTCTTTTTAATGACCTCTGAAATCGAGATTATTTGGAATAAAATTCACGTACGCATAAGTCATAAGTATATCGTGTGCGATGTGGATATCTAACAATTTTTTCGAGTGTTTTAAAAATGATTTTTATCAGCATATGGAAATGTGGGGGGCTTAATCATCGTGTTAGTCGTATACGGAGAGTTTTTATCTGTAATGTACAAACGTGTGAAGTGAAGTGTACGTATATTTAGATAAGATGTAATTTTTCAGTTTGGCAATTTCATGTGTTTGATTGTTCGAATGGAATAAGAAACAAGACAAAATTAAAAAATTCATTTTAAAATATAAGGTTTCTTTTATCACGTAGATATGTATCTAGATGGATGTTGTAAGAAGAAAGGAAAAGAAAAGCAAAGGTTTTATACCTGGAATGAACTTCCGAAGCCATTTAAAGTACTTGGAAAAAATACAAAAATGTTTGGATCACTATAAAATAAAATTTCCCTATTAGCAAAAATGAATCATTTTCCCAGGTATTACTAGGGTATTACGCATTTATTTTCACCCACGTTACCCATACGTGGATGCATAAAAACTGGTAACCTAGATAATAATATAAAACAGGCTACCCAGGTATTTTAGGTTACGGATTACCTGGATATATCAATGTATCCATTGAATTTTACTATCCTTACCCATGCGTAATTATTTCTGATTTTTGATTTTTTTGAGCTTGAATTTAAAAAAAATGAAATTAGTACATTCAGTTTAGGAAAAAATCAAAAGAACGAATAATTTATGGTACAAATATACCTAACCTGGGTAAAATAACTACATAACACCCGGGTAGTACACAGGTGACTTGAGTAACTTTTGTGATTATATTTTGTGTACTTTACCTTAAAAAAAATTTCTCGAAACATTGCCAAGTTAAACTTTCATTATTCGTACATCTTTAAAAAATAAAATGTCGAGGAATTGAAATTTGTTTAACTCAGAATGAAATGGCATTTTTGTGTTTCAACTCTAAAAAAATATTATGAAATTCGTCAGTTTTTAGGGAATTCTCATTCGTCAGTTTTTAGGGAATTTTCATTCTTCAGTTTTTATACATTACTGTATTACATCGAGGTTTTAATAAGAGCAAATAATCCATTGGTTTCAAATTTTATGTATCAAACTTCTCATAACTTGGCTCAATTTTCACGAGATGTAACCAGAAATTAAACTTAATTTCATATCATTGAATTTACTTTTCATATCAATTTTACCGAATCAAGTAATCTAAATAACTTTTTCATTGGGTTCTGACGCCACACGTTAATAACTACCTGTTTTAATATGGATTGCTGCCTTTATTAAATTAGTACTACATTGATGTGATGTAGATAAGATTATCTACCAGCGAACTGAAATATTGAGGAATGCACCAAAGACACGCGGTGTATATTCCAGTTGCTACTTACATCAAAAATATGAAGCGCATGCAATATAAATTTAGATATTCGACGTTTCCGCGTCTGACCTCTACCTTTACTTCACGGTTGCTTAATTTCGCGGCTATGTTCTGTATATTTTTTACCTTAGTAGGTACGTTTTATTCGGCGTGTTAATAGCACGTATTCGTTTGCATGTACTTCCGTTCTATGTAGCTTAATTTTATACAATTATGTGGTAAAGATTGGATGAATTAATTCTATTATCTAAATATACTTACTTAATAGGTACTATACTAGATACTAGGTAGGTACATAATACATAGAAACTGGAAGGCGGAGGAATTTAGTTTTTAATTTTGAGCCAACATCTGAAATGTTTACATTTATGTAGTTGATGAATTTATGTAATTTATTGAAGTACGCATTAGATATCAATTTTAAGGTGATGTACTAACGCATTTATTCAAATGAAATAAATTAATAGGGTATTAACCAATACAGAAAAAAATAATTCGGAGGGTTGTACTTGTATGCTGGAGTAAATGATAAAAATTTTACATTCTCCGTTGTTTGGTGACTCGATATTCATATCTCAAAAAGAAAATATTAATTAATTTAAGATAACAAAATATCCCAAATTGTTTTCCATGAAATCGCCTACCACAGCGAAACACGTGGAGGTACCCGTCCGCGCCCTTCCACTCAGTATAATACCTATTTAAATCACACGTGTTAGCGTGTGAGGTGTAGGTAAGAACAATTCTTTGTTAGCGCTCCGTTCGCAGCTTTGAAGCTTTATTTTTCAATCATTTTCATTTACATCAAGGTGAAGTACTATGTTCGTTTATCAAGAAAAATTCACCAATGTCGAACATTGACGACGTCCCCGCTGTACACGTAAAATTAAACTTCTGATAGCTCATTTCCGCCTTGACATTTTTCGCGTGTTGACTTATTCATATCCGTCATCAAATGATAAGAAGATATTTTTCGTAAAATCCATTTATATCGATTATGTAGGAGAATTTGCAGTTTTTCAAATCTCCGGTTTCTCGCCTTATACTTGAACTTGGAATTTCACCTGCTCAAACACTAGATTCTGCTATCAAATGCACCTCAGCTCATTACTTAAGATCGCAACGTGGTAACGTGATTATGTAATCGATAAATCGCATCGGCGGCTCAAACGACCATAAAATAAACTTGTTTTGTGGTTGTTATTATTCTTATCATGCATCACGATTAGAATATTTATAAAAAATTATTCTCAAATATTTCTTATTAAGTATGAATTCGAACAAATTAAAATAGAATAAGATTTTAATTTACTATGACACCACAAGAATACTTATTAGTGGTAAGTGGACGTAGGAAATGAGTATCTATTGTTTCTTGAGTTATATTGTTTATTGATTTTCTTATTTTTTCGTATATTATAAATGCTAATGAGAAGTGCATTTTTTAGCCAGCTGAGCCAGTCAAGTCGAGGAGTAAAAATGACAGTGAACCTCCATTCGCGAGTAAACAAACCTATTTTAATGAAAACAAAGTGCTAATTCCAGCAGCGGTGAGTGAATTTTTTATCCAGCGTAGATTTGAAATATGGATAATAAATTTTTTCCTTTCGATTTCAGGAAGGATTTAGTTTTAGGAAATTATGGGCATTCACAGGCCCAGGGTTTTTAATGAGTATCGCCTATTTGGATCCGGGAAATATAGAATCAGATTTGAAATCCGGAACCACCGCCATGTACAAGGTGGGCAGAATTTTGTAATCTTTCGTATGTAAATTTACAACACTTATACGAAACTAATGATTATTTGTATTTTAGTTACTATGGGTGTTACTTAGCGCCACAATTTTAGGTTTAGTTATGCAAAGATTGGCTGCTCGATTAGGCGTTGTTACTGGGCTACATTTGGCTGAAATGTGCTACAGGCAATATAACAAAGTACCTCGAATTTTTGTCTGGCTCATGATGGAAATAGCTATCATTGGTTCTGATATGCAAGAAGTGATAGGCACTGCCATTGCGCTCTATCTGTTGTCAAATAAAACGTAAGTTTTGGTCGTATACGAATTCTATCTTGGACATGTTTAATTTACATTCGATGCGTGTTCTTTAGAATCCCTCTTTGGGCTGGAGTTGTTATCACAGTGTTAGACACATTCACGTTTTTACTGCTGGACAAGTACGGTTTAAGAAAATTGGAATTTTGTTTTGGTTTTTTAATCTCAGTCATGGCATTATCTTTTGGCTATGAAGTGAGTACAATTGTTGAGCCGAAGTTGGTTTGCGAAAAAACGTAATCAAAAATTTTCTCCGCAAGTTTGTCGTTGTTGGACCAAAAGCTACGGATGTATTGGAGGGCATGGTGGTGCCTTGGTGCTCAGGGTGTGATAGTACAGCTCTTTTTCAAGCAGTTGGTATAATTGGAGCTGTTATAATGCCGCATAACCTTTACTTGCATTCAGGGTTAGTCAAGGTATGTATATTCGTTGAAAATTTTTATTAATCATGGTTTTTTTTTCGAGATAAGCATTTCTTGTTAATTTACAGTCACGAGAAATCGATCGTACGAAAAAAAATAAAGTAGCAGAAGCGAATTTCTATTTTTTTATCGAATCTTGTATCGCTCTATCCATATCATTTTGTATAAACGTCGCTGTCGTGTCTGTTTTCGCCCATGGCCTGTTTATGAAGACAAATCAAGATGTTGTAGGTTTTTCAAGTTCTCGCTTATGTAAATTAACGCCTAGAGATTTTGAATTGAGATTACGTTTATTTTTGTTCCCAGCGCAACATCTGCATTTCGGCTAATATCGATCACGATATATTTCCGGTAAGTATTAATTCCCCTATTAGATAAAAAGAAAATTTTATCACGTGCTGACACGTTCTGCAGTTATAGTCCAAATGGCGATAATATTTTACGATCGTCTAGTAATTTAAATCAAATCTTATACAAGATTATCAACCGCTTAATAAGTTAGAAGCTCGAACGAACATCATTAACGACGTAAATGAAGCAGAAAATACCAATTATGAGCGACTACCTAAATGATAGTATTTATTACGCTAAAAAAATATCGCTCTGTGTCTCTGGTTGAAATGAAAATATGGAGTTGTACCTAACTCGATTTATTTGATTTAAAAAAAAAAAAAAAGTTTACTATTTTATTCTATTTTTCAGGACAATACTACACTTGTAGATGTCGATATTTACAAAGGAGGTGTATTTCTTGGCTGCCAGTTTGGTAAAATCGCCATGTATATTTGGGCAATCGGTATTTTAGCCGCTGGACAAAGTAGTACCATGACCGGTTGCTACGCTGGGCAATTTGCAATGGAAGTGCGTTCGTATTTTACTTACTGGAAAAATTTTTAATTAAGTATTCGCACTCAATAAAAGATTCTTTTCAGGGGTTTTTAAATTTACAATGGACTCGTTGGAAACGAGTAGCGTTGACACGAATGGTGGCTATTTTACCCACCTTCTATATCGCATTTTTCAACAATATTAACGATCTCAGTGGTATGAATGATATTCTGAACGCGGTAATGAGTTTACAGTTACCATTCGCCGTTATACCAGTTGTTGCATTTACTAGTAATCGCCATATAATGGGAGAATTTGTTAATGGAGCGTAAGATATTTTTATTGGAATTCTTTTTGACAATTTGGACGTAAAATAAATGATTTTATTTTTTATTTCAGAGCAAATATCATCGTCGCTTTAATTTTATCCGCTGTAGTCATTGTGATTAATATGTTCTTCGTTGTACATACTGTTCTCTTTGAAATTGAAGCTTCGACAGTCTTGGTAGTTTGTATTTTCGCGTACACCGTATTTTATTTATTAATGTGCCTGTATCTTCTTATTCACCTCGTATTTAGTATCAACGGAGATAGTAGTACGCTACATAATAATCGAGTAAGCGAATAATCAATTTTTGAAATTATTTTTTCCATTTTGAAGTTATTTACTATCTTATTTTTATGTTTTCAGTTTGTTAAATTTCTTATTGGCTCAAAATTCATAACTGAATATATTCACTCTTCGGAAAATGTTTACGCGAAGTAATTATTTTTTGGTGAACGATTTTAATTTTTTTTTTCTTAGATGTATAATTTTTTTTTTCTTTCAGGGAAGAGGATAAAGCGAATAAATCAAAATCCAATAATAAGGTTCCTTGTTGAAGTGACTCCGTCCTATATGCTATAAAATAATTTTAAACTTGACATCTCTGTTCTTAATTCTGTGAATATCGTGATGTAATTGTTATTGCCATATTACCTAATTTTTTTATTTGTTGAATATAAATAATATTTAACTTCATGTTTGCTAGTATTATCAGTGTTTGGTACTTTTTTAAATTTAATCGAAAAAATCCTGAACCAAATTCTTTTTTACCCTGTAATGCATGTGATGCATTATTTTTAGGATTGTTGTTTTGATATTTATGATGTACGTTATACGTAATAAATGTTGTTTTCTAATGTCATACTTTTTAATTATCTTGAATTCTTAAGTAGTGATAGGCATTTTTTGTGGTTTTGGTAAAGTCTTTAAAATGTGTTGAAGTATTTTCTAATCATAGAATATGTATTATGATAATGAAGAAAATAAAAAAGCAAGAAATTATTGTATTCCCTAATAATGAATTTTGTAAAGTTTTCTGTTGGATTAAACACCTTCAAAATTAACTATAAGAGTAGATAAAAAATGCCAACTGGAACACCAACTTTTTAAAAAATTATAATCAAAATGTAAATTTCAAAAAGTATGATGAAAGAAAAATAATACGTTGAATAGCATCGGAGGTTCTTATTGCCCCAAAGGAAACTACATTGCAGTAATGATTTGAAAAAGTCATCTTGTTAATTGATTTGTCGCAGATCATATTCCGTTTTGATGGGTCTTTCATGGACTCGTGTTTTTTTTTCAAGGAATGCCGAAATTGTGAGAAAAGAAAATGAATTTTTTACTGTATCACTTTTCAATTATTGTTCAATATTACTCGCGAAAGTGAAAAAATTTATTTCGATATTCTTCATATATGTTGGTAGGTAATAACATCGAAAGTAAAGGTATTTAATCGAGTATTTTTTTGTTGGAAGGTGAACTAATTTTAAAATAAAATAGCTGCTAAAAACTCAGGCTCGTACTGATGCAAAAATACAAGGAGGGCTAATTTATCATCCCATGTGCAAAACCTCCCTCAATTTTAATCACGCTCTATTACAAAACTTGTTAATAAACATTTTTATACCGTATGATTTAAATAATTGAAATAACTTTGGAGTTTAGATGTATATTTTATGGGAAGTATAAATTTGAGAAAATGTTGATTAATATAATTTCGGAAAATGATACAAAACGAAAAAAAAAAAATTTACAAAACAAAATAATAAAATATTAAATGTTTAACTTCGAAATTTTCAGGTAGATGTGCTGTATTTATTAATCTATTATAATTTATATTATTCACTTGTAAAATTCAGTTTTGTCAAAGTTCACGAACGTTTAGAGAATGAACGTGAACGCGTTCGCGAACGAGCCACATTTTCGTGAACGTGAACTGAACGCGTTCATTTCATTATGAACGTGAACTGAACGCGTTCATGCACAGAAAATTGAACGTTCACCACAGATTTTTAGGGCTATGAAGCTAGAACAAAATCGCAGGAACAGGAATAAGTTTGCTCTTGTTTTTTGTCGTGTTGCGTGTCAATGTGCGATTATTCTATTCTCATTTCTGGTTTCCATTGTTTTTCGCATTTTTTTCGCGATTTCCAGACAGCAGTTTGTCAAAGATCGTGAACGTTTGGAGAATGAACGTGAACGCGTTCGCGAACGAGCCACATTTTCGTGAACGTGAACTGAACGCGTTCATTTGCTTGTGAACGTGAACTGAACGCGTTCATTTTTCAACGAACGTGAACTGAACGCGTTCATTTTTTTCGTGAACTTTGACAACACTGGTAAAATTGTAATGCATGAATAAAATTTTGTAACTTTATGAACATTTTTAAAGGGACTCTGAAATAGGCCATGTCACCGAAAAAGGACCGGTCAATGGGTCTGGTGGGTCCTACTCCTAGCTCCGGCGTATGATGGCACCCGAGCACTTTAGCTTCTAGCAGCCTATCCTCTCCCCCTCCTGCAGAACTAGAAACTTGGACGTAATTTTATTTTAATTCATTTGAATTTCAAATTTAAATTTAATTCAAGAACGTTGTTGCCCGTCTGTCAAGAATCTCGATTCATTCGTTCAATTCCCAAATAAGATTGTTGTGAAAATAATGCTACCAAACCTACTTCACCCTGCCTTTACTAGCTAAGGAACAAAGCCAAAAATTAGAATTTCTTCCACGAGCTCATTCTCAAATTTTGGACGAATGTTTTGATCAGCTTCGGCATTTTTAATCAAAGTGCGTGTGACATAGTTATAGAATTAAAAAACCACAACCATGGGACAAAGCGTAGTTTTGCGGAGGAGATTATCCTATAACACCAAAAGTAACAGGAGACGTATGTAAGTATTACTTTCTCACATCTTGATTCAACTTCTGAAGCGTGTTTTGGAGCGTAAGCCTTCACCGATGATAATTTCATTTTCAGGGTTCGTACTCCTGGCGGTAGATTAGTCTATCAGTACATGAAGAAACCTAAACAAGTACCTAAATGTGGTCAGTGTAAAATTAAATTACACGGTATCAAGCCCGCCAGAGCGATTGAGAAATCGCGAATGTGTAAGCGAGTTAAAACTGTGAAACGATCATATGGTGGTGTTTTATGTCACAAATGCGTTAGAGAAAAGTAAGGATTAAAAATTTTATGATTCATTTTCCATTGCTGTTGATACATTTTATCAAAATGATCCATTTTCTACAGGATTATCCGCGCTTTCTTAATTGAGGAACAGAAAATCGTTTTGAAAGTAATGAAAGCACAGAAAAAAGGTAGCAAAAAACCCGCCGTAGTAAGCTGATTTCATTTATTGTACGCATTTGTTTAATAAAATATAAATAATATAAACAAATTCACAGTTTTATTTTTCTGATGTATGTTTTCATGGTCGTAAAAGCAAAACTAACAGTTCAACATAATAGATATTTATTTAAAATACTACGAGATAAATATAACAATCAAATACAAAACGAAGCGAGCATCTCATAGATGGGTGGTTCGGCTGCAAGGAAAGGAAAATCCGGTACTTGGTGTCGTTTTATTCTCATCAGTATATTTAGAAAAATTGTAGGGGAACTTCGGGTGTATTTCGCATCCTCTTGGTGCAATAATAGCTCATAAAAACAAAACCTAATGAAATTATAGGGAACTTGATGAATGTTGAAGCGCACGGTATATGTTATTGCCACGACAACTCTTGATTGTTGCGATTTGAAAATTGATCCCACTGTTCAAGATGTGTAAGTCACAGATTAATTATGAATTAATTACTCTTTGGTAACATTGATGTGTTTCAATTTAATGATGGTGTTAGAACGGAATTCCATTGTATATCGATACTCGGCCATTTAGTTTGCAGACAGGTTGATAAGGAATTATTTTCAATGGTACAAGGCACATCACATTCTAAGAGAACGGCAGTTCCTTGATGATACGCTACCTATAAAACACAATAAATAAGTTCCACAATATAACCTTTTTCGAATAAGAATTTATTATTAAATACCTTGGAATCTGGATTCGATTGTGGTTGTCCGTTATAATGATACACTTTAAAAACATCAGGATGATTTGATCGTTCATCTTCGGGGAAGAACTCATCCATAAAAGAGGAAAGTAGAATAATACCTAGCTTTTCGGCATCTAATTTGTCACGCATGATATTAACACTACGGTAAAAATCGTATAATTAATAGGAGCACTCGTGATTTGTTTTAAATTCAAATTCATTCAATACTTACTATTCTTTATCAGAAACTAAATCTAATTTTTCCAAAAGATCTCCTAATAAATCGGCGCTTATGAAATTATTTCCATCTGGATCAAACTGACTGAACGTTCTTCTTGCAATATCAGCTGGCGTTTCTGACTTTGTTAATCTTTTCTCAAAAGAGAATAGAACTAAACAATTTGAATATTATTTCAACACTATGTTGAACTTCTTACAAATTATAGCAATCAATATTCAATAAGAACATGAGTATATTTTTTATACCTGTTAAGTGAGTTTCGCTAGCTAACACCCATACAGAAGCCGATGGTTTTTTCAAGTAGGAACCCACTTCACAATATCGTAGGTGTTCCAATAGAGTTAAAAATCCGATACTGCTTTGCTTAGGAATGCCGTAGAGAGCTGTGATAAATAAGATACGCGAAGTTAATTAAACGGCAAATATCTAACACATAAGATAAGTAAAAAGATACATACTCAAGCCACCAACATCTCTTTTTTCATTGAACAAATATGGCACAGCGTTTCCAGTAATTAGCAAATTTATTAGAACTTGACTACCGTAACCATGAGAATAATCAATGAGTGGTTCTTCAGTACCGCAAATTTCATTTTGAATCACTTCTAAACCCTGAAATAATCATTTTGTGAATCGTGGGGTAATGACAATGCACAAATAAAGAATAAATTTAGTCAACTCACTCGAGAACACATAACGGAATACAAGAATAAAAGTACACCAAAAGTGTCTCGAAATATACTTATGTTTTCTTTGAGAAACGCTTTTACTTCATTTACATCATTTAACGCGGTCAACCTAAAACCAAAAATTGCAGAAATAAAAAATGACAATAGTTTCAGACTAACGCCCTCATTGCATCATTTCATACCTTAATGCAGAATGAAATAAATTATGATTCAGCTCCACAGGTTTATCTACGACTTCTTTATCCAATGTATGTACAATATAATACTGCGATCCATTATAAGCTTTTGTCAATATCTCACTAAAAGCGTCTATTAGCAAATTATTTTGCTCTTCAACATCTGCCTTGACAATATCAATGAAAGCATTGTTGTGAAAAAGACTAATTCAAAGGTTTAAGTATATTAACAAAGGAGATACATACTTCTTTCCAGTTATCGTTCTCGTTCCTTGTACTAATGATATTTTTCAATATATGGGCTTGAACAGGAGCAATAACTGCGCAAGGACCTCCTTCGAACTGAACCAAAGCTGTGGGTTCTTCAGGACTGAAAGAAAATCCTGCGAATTCCAACAATGCAATATCATTAAATTACCGATAATATTTTGAAAGAAAGAGTTAATTTATCCCAGTACGAACCTTGACTCCATCGGCGAAATGTATCTTCTTGAATATCAGCTCCCCATAATAGCTGAACTATTCCTCTCAAATCATGGAGATTTTTGTCCGTTGCATTTATCATCGACATTTTCCTGGTAAAGATATGCTTTTAAATAAACGCCTCATAACAATAAAAATTCAAGTTTAACGAAGATGCAATTTTTTCAATTTTTCAGAGCATTTAATTATCATTTATCAGAGGTTCTTTACCAATCAGACCGTTGAAGTGTCATGGCGAATCTGGTTCTAAGCATTGTTATCAGTATTTTTTCGGATTAATGTCGCATATGCTTACTCGTCGTAATACTTCATTAGCTATTTATGACGCTGTCAAGTGAGTAATGACCAATGGAAATCGATTGCGAAATTTTTGCCATGACAGCACCCACAGATCGAGACCGATGGACACCTGTGTTAGTTTTTTGGAATTTTCGATAAAGGCGGCTGAATTTTAACCCAAAAATTAAAAATGTTATTAAAAAGATCATAATTAGAAAATTATATCCATTGCTAAAACAGAGCACCTCTGAAGCTTGTAAGTCGTAACCTGTAAAAGTGAGATAATTAATGAGACAAAAAGAAACAGTTTCACAAGAAGTGCCAAAGTAGAGATATTACATTTTGTAATATCTCGAGGGCAAATCTAGTTCGACAGACAAAATTTTACACAATCATGATATACCCAAGCCACTCGAAACCACATAAATCCAATTTTTGTGAAATGTGGGTCGAAGTCCTCTGTCTAAGCAGTCGATATGCATTTTAAAAATCAAAGCATCAAATAGATAAATAAATAACCAACACACTTAAAAACAAAACTTTTATTAGGCTCAAAAATATATGAATATAGTAGGTATTAAATCGCGAAAGCTGCACACTTGATGTTTATTACTAGTATTTTGTTAACTTTACATCATGTAACTCCAATGATCATTTTGGTAATTACAATATGTACATAGATTTTCACATTAAATGATAATACAAAAAAAAGAAGCCTTAAAAATCACAATATACAAAACGAGGAGCAGAACAGAGTCTTCTGTCGAACTTCTAAATTTTCTATTACTTATTTGAATTATCTTATTTCATAAATATTACGAACAATATGCTTATACGATAAATAAATGAAGACGAACTTTCTATTCATCAACCTTTTCTTCATATCATGACTACGCGATGTAACTGTATTCATCTCTTGAATTTCGAGCACGTTCCATATATTGTTTTTCGATAAGCGTTTCTATGCATTTTTTGATCATATTAATAGAAGGGTTGAATGTCGAACACTGGCTTAAAATCTGAAGAAAAAAAATTTTTTCTAGAGAACCTTGTTACATTAATGGTTAACCTGTTAAAAAGTTGAACTAACTTCTTGAATTAGAGCATTATGCTTAAGAAGTTTTCGAGATTTCATAATCCGTACGATTGTCGCTTGTATAAATAATTTCCTATCTTCTTCTACGGAAGCTACAGTTTGGGTTGTTTCCATGGGTGTTTCTTTTTGTAAACTAGCCGTAATTCGTAATCGAGTTCTCTTATTGAAATACTTTTCGTTTAACGTGAGAATCGTATCATTTTCTAATTCCTACAAAATGTCAAATTAAGTTATCCAAGAAATTAAAAAAATATCTTCAAAAAATTAATAATTTACCTTGGTGTTAGAAATAAGAATTTTACATTCTACTAATGTAACGCAGTTTTTCAAAAATTGATCCCATGATAATTGTAAAGTATTTTGAATATCCGAACAGGTTAACGACGTAGTATTTTCGAATAGCAATAAAATAGCCATTTGAAATGTTTGCATGGTGATCAGATAGACTTTACTCAAATAACGAAGTTTAAGTTCCCCTATAATAGATTTTAAAATTTTAATAAAGAATGAAAAAATAGGAGATGATGAATCATAATATCCCAATTACCTTGACTCAAATGATACATCCAAGTTAAACGGCGACCATTATAATTGCTGTTATAGAATTCCTCAAACTGTAAGCAAAAAAATCGTCAATATACGAATGTTTTATGAAGTTATGATTAATAGTGGTACTTACGGCTTGCATTGATTGTGTGAATTCTTTAGGAATTATGAACGACGTAACAGCAGCTTGCCCCAAGGGCCACGAACCAGCCTGGTATAAATTTGAGATTAAAAATAATAATTTAAGAATTATCACTAATTGTCCTTAAATGATTCCCCACCTGTAAAACATGCACATGAAAGTTCAAAGAAAGCGTTATTTTCTTTTCTGGAAGATACGTCGAGTTGAATTTATCGATTAGATCATCTGATATTTTCATGTCGGTAAACATACGATGCAGTTTATTGGTAAATTCGTAACCACAAGCGGTCTATAATGAAATAAAAATATAATAAATGTTTTGAAATCATAATTTCACAGCGAAATTATTCAGCGATGTTTATCTTTCATTTTTACCTTTAATTTGTCAATCATGCTTTCTTCAGCATCCATTGATTGACTGTTCTGATGGATTAGTCTTTTGGCCAACATTCTAGAATAGAATTTTTGAAACATGTCTTTGTCATCGAGGTACTTAAAGATAATAATGGCATCGGATAATTTTTCATCGACTTCCATTTCTGATAATCCCTTGGACGATTTTTTCAACAATTGATCGCAATATTTGGCCAACTAAACGGATATAACATTACGTTAGTTGAATAAAGATACGTTCAGGTTCAACACTTGAGGTAAATAATTTTTGATTTATATTTATCTCTAGGAAATTATAGCTAATTAACATACCAATTCTGATGATTTATAACTTTTATTATCCGGCGAATAATTAACAATGTGAATACAAGCTTTATCAAGAGCACCAGTAAAACTTTTATCAGACTGAAATATTTTTTCAATAATTTCTTTGTATTTTTTATAGATCGACATAATTATTTCAACGAAAGACATGCACATCTGTAGGCGAAAAAAATTAAATTTATAAAAATTAAATGCTCGGTTGAAAAAATTTTCAATGACGTACCAAAGCTCACTTACATTATCGCCTTTAATTTCATCTAATCTATGTAATCCTTCATCGATGATGTGGTCTTTAAATTCGGACATGTAAGGAATTAAATTTTTAGGGACAGAATGTAGAAGAATATACATATTTGCCATGTCTTGCTGCCTCTCCTGCGATATGATAGATTTCGCTTCACTATACAATGCTTCCAAGTAATCTTCGACCATGTATTTTTCGCAACATTGTTTCATAATTGAATGAGAACTATGAAATAGTTAATTATTAAGCTTATATGTTTTGTTTTTTTTTAATAATTCAGTTAAACAATAATAACCTGCTATGCAGAAATCTCTGACACCTAACAGATTCTTCTTCAAATAATCGAATTACTCGTTCCATGTACTGAGTAATGGTACAATTTTGAAACCAAGTACTCGCTTGTATTCTGAAATATTCGCCACTAGCGTCCACCAGTTGTTTCTCTAGTAATGTTTTGTATAACTGAAATTGGGCTCGAATAAGTACAAGAATTAAAATTAAAATTTTTATTGAAAATTAATTATTATTACTTCGATATTATTCCTTTTTTTGAATTTATTAACAGCAACAAAAGATTCTATAACACCTCGTACGATTTCCGAGTTCACCCTGTGTCCGTTACCTAATCTGTCTTGATTAATGCATTCGAGAATGGCGGAAACAAGACTAGCTTGAAGCGGCTCTATCATGTTTCTTTTCCATATTTCCAGTCCTGCGAATTATTCTTAGAACATCAGTATGGATTATTAGATGAAATAATTTTTGTAAAATGTTTACATACCCAAATCACCGATTTCCATTTGTTCCATGTCATCCTGCTGATGATTACCATAAATACGCTCTGCTTCAGAAAGTTGATTCGATTTAATATGTTGTTGATTTAAATACCTGATAATTGAAAATATGATTATTTAGTGAACTAGCGATTAAAGGATTAAAAATACTAAATATTTACCAATATAATTTATGCAGATAAATAATCCCTTCGCTATATCTCCTCCATCCTTCGTAGTAATTTTGTAATATGTTGTCATGACCTAATCCGCTCAACTGTTCGAGTAAATGTTTCACGTGATCATCTAGAAAATTTTTAGTCTCAATATATAATTTATCAGCTAATGATTCAGGATACGCGACACATATTCTGTAAACATCCCTGTGGGAAAAAAATAATAGGTTATTCCAAATAAGAATTCCTGCTTGCTGTTTAAATATAATTATTATAAATAAATCAAATATAAAAGGAATACTTACGTAAATCGTTCATTCCATACTAGTCTAGGCACATCTGATAATGTAATAACACCATAAATTGTTTTTTGCAAATCATTCCAAGTTTCGGTAAAATTGACTTCTTGCGGTTTCAATGACATTGTATATACCTACATGCTATAGAAAAAATTCGAATAAATTTTCAACTTTTTATCATGGAACAATGACTCGACACGCACAAGGGATTTTTCAAGGAAAATAATCAACCAAGTATTTCAAAATATTATAGACACAATACTTACAATTTATTGGATCGCATTCAATAATGAATGTCAAAATACATTATCACAGTATTACAGTTGAACTGATGGTATGAACAATGAACTCAAACGAAGTATCTGCGTTTTAAACGGGTGAAACAATTCGTTGATACACAAAAAATTCTATAAGCCAAAATATAATTTAAAAGATGAATCAAAAACCAGATGGCCTTTTTTTTGTAAAAGCGGTTATTTTTGAAGATAAAATCGATTTAGAACGGCACTTAATTTACGTAATGAAGTTATTAATACAAAATGTGAAAATATCTTCAATTATTGAAATTCATGAGCATTGACAAAGTTTGATAACAACAGAAAACACAACCTCAAAATTGAATGAGAAGGGAAAGAAACTTTGAAAAAAAAATCGTAATTTAAAAATAGGTCCAAGTTTTTACCTACTTAGCACTTACTCTTTGTTTGCGTTATTTTCAACATTACCAACTCATTACCATGATAGAAGCTAAAAAAGCAATGATTTGATCTGAAAATAAAAACATATCTGGTTTTTTTTCTATATTGCAGTTTTATCTTGAATTTTCCTTGAATTTTCAACAATTGTCAAATTATTGAGTCATCATATAAGATACAACTTACTGAGGGTAAAATAATAATTTTAGAATTTTTCATTTTTGAACTGTAAAAAAAGAGGTGGGAATTAATTTTTATTCTATAATTATAGAATGTTGGCGAACTTGTAAGTGACATCATGTCACAGACTCACAGTCAACCAACAAGCAACATTTTGGGAAGCGATGCCGTGCGACATCTTTGACTATCTGCGTTTACTTAAACGAATTTAGTTTTTTAATGTAATTATTCGAATTTTAATTAAAGCAATTGATTAAGAAATAATTTTCTAATTATTTTGAAACGTCAAGTGTTCAATTTCGAGTACTATCGACTTCTACATAATTCACTAATTCATTACTTTTCGATAACTGTTTAATAAAGTTGTGTATAGTGTCTCCAAGTACTTCCTGCTATTAAAATGGGTGAAGGTAAAATTCATAGTTTTTTCGATTTCGATATATTTCAGTAAACTTGTACTACAGTAAATTTATATATTTAGACCGTGACAGAGATAGAGATCGAGACCGCGATCGTGATCGTGATAGACGCCATAAAAGACGTACTCGTTCTCGAAGCAGGAGTAGGCATAGAGAACGCAGTAGAAAACGAACCCGTTCCAGGAGTCCCAAGAAATCAAAATCTCGTCGTAGAAAGCCTTCTTTATATTGGGATGTACCTCCACCTGGTTTCGAACATATTTCTCCTTTACAATATAAAGCTATGCAAGGTTTGTAGCGATTTTAATTGAAGTAATTTTCGATATAAATGGTCACTATATTGCTTCATTATTGTAATCACAGCTGCTGGTCAAATTCCCGCTAATGTGACTGCTGATACGCCACAAGCCGCAGTTCCCGTCGTTGGTTCCACTATTACTAGGCAAGCCAGGCGGTTATATGTCGGTAACATACCATTTGGTGTTACAGAAGTAAGTGTGATGTGAATGTTCAACTATAACTTCGATTTGGATTTTTTTGTAATTTAATTTATGCGTTTATTATAGGATGAAATGATGGAATTCTTTAATCAACAAATGCACTTATCAGGATTAGCTCAAGCAGCTGGAAATCCTGTATTGGCTTGCCAAATTAATTTGGATAAGAATTTTGCATTCCTCGAGGTACTTATTTCATCGCTATCGAATGCTAAGAATTAAATTTGAAACTAAATTGATGTTTTATATTTACAGTTTAGATCCATAGATGAAACCACCCAAGCAATGGCGTTTGATGGAATTAATTTCAAAGGTCAGAGTTTGAAGATTCGTCGTCCACACGATTATCAGCCTACTCCTGGCATGACTGATACAGCCTCTTTGGGCGTCCCAGGTGATTATTACATATGAATTAAATTACCTCGAGAGTTCTGTTTTTTAATTATTTATTTTATTTTTTCTAGCATACGATCCTAATCTCGCTAATATGACCGCAACTATACCAGGTATATTCGCATTAATTTTTAGGCGCGTTTTTAGTTGTATAACTTGAAAATTCCCACCGGCAGTTTCGAGTTATATAACTTGAAACGCGTTTTAAGTAGGACAGTCATTATTCATTGATAGAACATATACTACTATTTTCAGGTGTTGTGAGTACAGTGGTACCAGATTCGCCTCACAAAATATTCATCGGTGGATTACCGGCTTATTTGAACGAAGACCAGGTAATTTTAAAAATTCCTATTATCATGCAGATTTTCGATTATAATTGAACATTTTCTTAGCATTGCCGGTTTATCTCAAGATTGGTATTCGCGTTGATTTTCATTTTGATTAAATAGCTTTTATAGATTCTTCAGCTTTGTGGTTCGTCGAGCAGAGGCCAGATCATTTATTATTGCAAAGTATCAGTTGATAGGGTCAGGTGTTATGATTTGATTTCGAGTTACGTCTTCTCTCATAGACGTAACTCTTCTTTATTTACTTTTCAGTACGATTAGCTGATTTGTATATATTTTTCGATTGAATATTTTATTTTAGCTGACGCCAAAGTAAGTAATCGTCGTGGAGATGTTTTTAGGTTGATAACGCGTGAAAATAATTATTTTACGAGTATTAAAGTAATCATATCGTATTTATAATTTTATTTTTTTCTAATGAAAAAAAACGATACTGATATCTGTGCCTCTGCTTTTCCCCCTTTTGTTACTTAGCTAGCTAAAGTATACTACCATCTGAGTAAATCACTCAATCTCTGTACTGTATTCGTTTTCGTGGTAGAATTTTAAGTAACTGCTTCATCGGAAGCTCACAAAATCAGGCAAGTAGCCAATTTTACTTTCTTATTTATATAAAAAATATTCTATTCGGTTGGTGATGTTGTTAATTGAAGATTTTCAGCATTCGGCAATATCGTTAGCGCATCGAATGGTAATTCTCCATTATTCGTGGACATCTGTAAATCGCATTTTTCAGCGAAATATTTAACCTTACGAATACCTTCCGATTTTTTTTCAGCAGCATCATCTGTTCGTTCTTGCAGGTTTTTCAGATCGACCCGTTTTACGGGTATTCTTTATTATACTATTTATTTTAGCATTTTCAGCTCGAATATACCTTTAGAATGATCTGTTAGTCCCCTTTCCATTTAATAAACTTCGAGTATAATTATCAGCATTTTTAGAAATCGTCTCGCTTTTCCCGTTACAGAGAAATTTGCTGTGGTTTTCGCGTTATTACGAAGTTTTAGGAGATTTTTTTGCTGGCTTTTCAAGAAAAAGAAAGTTATTATTGTTTCGCTAATATTAGTTTTTCATAATAGGTAAAAGAATTGTTAATGTCGTTTGGTTCCTTGAGAGCATTTAATCTCGTTAAAGATACAGCCACTGGACTCAGTAAAGGATACGCATTCTGTGAATATACCGAGCCTAAGATTACGGATCAAGTATGATTTTTAATTACACCCACAAACTTTTAATTTGGACGTGAGAGTTTTTAATTTGAAAAAAATTTTTTCAATTTAGGCCATCGCTGGTTTAAATGGTATACAGTTTGGTGATAAGAAATTGATAGTCCAACGTGCTAGCGTTGGAGCGAAGAATGCTACTCCTGGTCAGCAGGTTCCTGTTACCATTCAAGTTCCAGGTTTGACCATGGTGGGAACCTCCGGACCGCCTACTGAGGTAGTGTAAATACTTCCTATATATTGTGTTGCTTTTTAGCGGGCTTATGTAAGTGAACATCGCTGTCGTGATTATTGTTTTTTTTATGTTTTCGTGTTATGTAGGTCTATGTGTATGAACATTTTTTTTTTCTGTACGATGTCTCGAGTAAAATCACGAAGAACTCATGTTATAGGTTGAAGAATAATTGAAGTATTGTCATTTGTCAGTCTTTTGACAGCTAAATAATGGGCCCACGTGATCATAAATTAGCCCATCATACATTACATTTTTAGTATGAACGCATGGGAAACAATGTTGGGAATTATAGAATTAATATATGAATCAGAGTGAGGCTTTTTGAATGTCCATGTGTTAATCAGTAGAAGCGTATTCGAATAATTTGCGGGAAAAGCGTTCACAAATACTGGTACTCATCCTCTCTCCCCCCGCCCTCACAATGGTCGGTGTGGACTGAAAGTTTGGTCTGGACTATTTCAACTGAAAATTTACTGCATAATAAAATTTCATGAAAATGGAAGGGCATTTTTTTTCACTTCATCTTGCTGTACGTACAGTTATACATCTGTGTACCTACTTGATGAAATGAAACTGCACGGTGTTCGTGTTTGGAATTTTCATTTTGTGTTTATACTCCAATCGAAATTTTGCAAATGCTTTTTTCATATCTTTATTGAGGTGAGGGAGAGGGTTTGGAGGTTGGAATCTCCATAGTGATCTCATTTTGAATTTACAATTTTTTTGGGGTTTCCTGAAGTTTGATTAAAGAAAAAAAATATTATTTTCATGGTAATATAGGGTTTTTCGGAAACAACGATTTCAGTGGTGATGTCAGTTTTGAATTTTTTTTTTCAGAGGTTCCTAAAATTCGATTTTTTGAAATATTATTTTCATTTAGTATATGACTTTCTCAGTTTTCGGAGATTGACGTGAAAATATTATTTTCAAAAATCAAATTTTGAGAATCCTTGAAATAGTTAAAAATTTAAAGATAACGTCGCCGTTTAAATCCTCGTCCTCGAAAACCAGAATATCGGCTTGAAAATAACATGTGTTATTTAAGCGTATCAGCGCATCTACTTTTCTTGCTTTTTGATTTCAAAAAAAATGAAATTTTAGGTACTCTGTCTCCTAAATATGGTGACGAATGACGAATTGAAAGATGAAGAAGAATACGAAGATATTTGCGAAGATATTCGAGAAGAGTGCAGTAAATACGGTGTTGTACGTTCGTTAGAAATACCCAGGCCTATAGACGGAGTAGATGTGCCAGGATGTGGAAAAGTATAAGAATTTGCCCAATTTCAACTTCTACTAAATTTTATGCGTCGTCATTGCAATCTAATTCTTGGTGATATTTTTCCTCAGGTATTTATCGAATTTAATAGCATCGGCGATTGTCAGAAAGCGCAGCAGGCTTTGGCGGGTAGAAAATTCAATAGTCGTGTCGTAGTAACGTCGTATTTCGATCCAGATAAATATCATCGAAGAGAATTTTAATTTTAAAGATTTATTTACATTTATTATGTATTGTAATATTAATTATAGGACAGTTTTCATACTTGTGCTACATATTAGGTTATATATTTCCCTCTCATTATTCTCACGTAATCTACTACGAGAATATTTTTTTACTGACGTTCTGAAAGTTTTAAAATTGATACTCATGATGTGAGTTTTAATTATGAACGATTGTACTTCGTTTTCTTCTCCCACTGTTCGTTGATCATTTCCAGAAGCCGAGTGCTTCTGCGAAGCGATAGCGCGAAATTAAATATTATTTTATCATTAGTAAAATGTTTTACTTTTTAAAAACTGATTTCGTTTTTGTTTTCAAGATAATCCTTTTTTCAATTATTACAAATAAGCGTTTAAAGTAAGGTGATATGTTCTTGAAATGAGAATTATCGTCGAGTGTATTGTGTGGTTGTTTCATGAAAATAGTTTTGATAACGGAAAAACCCCTCATAAGATCTCATTTGTGTAAAATTTGATTGATTGTAAAATGAAGTTTATTTGCACTTTATTTCCTAAATGCTCCCGGGCCGAATTGTACTCTGCTAATTCAATTGAAATATAAACACTCTTCGTTGATGTATATGTAGTATTTATGTGTCGACTTGAATGTATTTTAAAACAAAATTATTACAACAAAAGATGGTTAAAAGGAATGCTTTATTTTGTCAAGTAAAGGGTAACTATCGTTGTAAATATAATATTAGGTGTGATTTAACGATGTGTGAAATCGATTCCCTTGATTATTCGATTTCGAAAGCGAAATCTTCAGGAGATGAAGAAACCAAGGTAGATGATGAAGCATTATCCTGTCTTTCTTCTCGTTGAGGCTTGAAACGTAATAAGTCTGGATCTATGTCTATGTTGTCTTTTTGAAGATTTTGGTATGATAACGCCCAGTTCATCGCTGGTAGTAAATGTGGCGTATTGAAATTGACCCAGTCCATTTCTAAGTTCAAATTATGCGATGATAGAGTGTCCGCGTAAGGGGTGGTAGTATGAACATCTAGAAAGAAATTTGACGATTATTTACGTGTTTGTAAGAAATCGGTAATTTAGGGAAGTTGAAGATAGGTACTTGTATTTGGTAATGTAAATGATGGAGATGGCGGATTGGATAACGATTCTTCAGTTTGTTGATCAAGTTTTAAGTGATCATCCTCTTTATTTTGATCTTTTTTCATTTTACATTGTTTCCTCCATTTTGCTCGACGATTTTGAAACCAAACCTGTGGAAAAGAGATTATCGATGAAGGGAATTTGGGAAAATTTTTTCATCAGATGATTTCGACTCTTCGAGATATTTCATACTTGTACTCGAGCTTCGGTTAAATCAATACGTAAGGCTAATTCTTCGCGGAAAAATACATCTAGGTATGTAATAATAAGAAACAGTCATCTTTACCATTAAAATCAAATTGTGAAAATAACTCGAAAAATTGAACAAACTTAATTAAAGAAAACGGAAAATTAAATTGACACTAATTCAGTTAGTTTACCACACCACTAAATTTAAATACGATTAAACGTAAATTAAATATTTGAAGAAGTGTGTTAAGCTTTGAAAAATGCACGGAGCGCATGTCATTGCGAAGAATGAATCCTTACAATATTTTTCAACTTGTAGCAACATTTTCTTTACAATTTATGTTTCTGCTTATTTTTAAATATCCTTCGTCGACGATATACCTGCATAAATCAACGTTGTACGCCCATGTATGTAATGGCAATTTTTTGGTTTGAAACCCATTTTTGAGTTTTGTTCTGCCAACACCTGTTGCAACTGTGCTTTTAAATTCATTCTTTTTTAT